>BQNB010001351.1:45892-131325 GCA_026074375.1 Tanacetum coccineum | reverse complement strand
CTGGTAGTTATGTCATATTAATTCTGGTAGTTAAGTAGAGTTAATTCGGGTAGTTAGTTTTCATTAATTCTGGTTATACACTGTTTTGCAGTATGTTTTTCTTTGTTTTAAACTACTTTTGCAGGCATAGCATGGATGAAAGGGAGGAGTGCCAAAGTTTTTAACTGTTGTACATTTTTCATACATACTTAATTCTGGTTGACAAAGAGTTAATTCGGGTTGAATCTTAATTAATTCTGTTTGACCAAAATTAAGTCTAGTAGTGTAAATTGTTAATACTGGTAGGCTATTGTTAATGCTGGTTGCGGGAAATTTGACTTTTTCTGTTTTATCACTGTTTAAATGTTACCGTTAGAGATTTTTACGGCGCAATAGTCGTACAACAGAGAAGCCATATATAGATAAAGTTTGATTTCTCTTTCATACTTTTCTTTTTATTGCTATCTCCTTTTTATGCAAAGTAAAAATTTCTTTTATAACGAAAATAGTCAAGAGTTCTGTTACCAGCATCTACACTCTCAATCGCATCAAAACCCAAGTACTTAATACGGTTGTCAAATGGCTCAATTGAAGTATTGTGACAAACACAATCAAGTGGGGTTTCTGCGCAAGCCTGACGAGAGTGTTGGGTTTGCTGAGATAGTGGACTTTCTTCAAGGTTCTAACCTCAGGTATGCCTTAACCACTAATCCAACTATCTATGATTCCCTTATCAAACAGTTTTGGCAGAGTGCTACTGCCAATACTAAAACTGATGGGTCTCTAGAAATTAATGCAACCATTGATACCATAAGGTACACAATCTCTGAGGCGTCAATTAGGGATTCACTTCATTTAGAAGACGCCACAGGAATTACAATGTTGCCTAATGAGGACCTTTTTGAGGGCATGGGGCAAATAGGGTATCCCACTGATGGAACCTTTACCTTTTGGAAAAGTTTCTTCACACCACAATGGCGATTTTTAGTTCACCATCTTTTACACTGTATAAGCTCTAAAAGTGGTGGATGGGATCAATTCGGTAGCAATATTGCTACTGCTTTGATCTGTCTATCCACTGGTAGAGTTTATAATTGTCAAAACTTATTTTGTGGTATGGTGGCAAAATTTGAGAGCAAGACAAGTTTTAGATGTCTCCCCGTTTTTCTGCAAATGATTTTGATATTTCAACAAGAAAACAAACACCTTTATCTGATGTGCATGCCTGACCAAAAAGATCTTGGGGAATCTGAAAGGGCTTTTCGAGGGAGCACAAGACCTTTATTGCCTTCTCATGTTACTTGTTGCTACTAACCAAATGCAGGACAAGAACATGGTGCTGTGGCTCAATCCCCAACCTCCTCTTCATCACCTCAAGTACCATTATCACCAACCCTACACTACACCACCACCTATCACTACACCTACACCACCACCTATCCCTACACCTACACCTACACCAACACCTATCCCTACACCTTCACCTACACCACCACCTGACACTGAACCTACACCACTTGAGCACATCTATGAGGAGTAATGTCCTGTCCACCACCATCTCACCCCCACAAGAACAGGCTCCATTCAAATGCTAGGGATGATTTACTTCATGAAAGTTTTCCACAGTTGATATACGCATTGACATCTGGAAATGGATCTCAAACTAACCAAGCTGACCATGGGAAATGCCATAGTGAAGTTAGTCAAGAAGGTGAAGAAGTTGGAAGGGTTTATGAAAAGGAGGAATTTGGTTTTGACAGACTCTGAAGAGGAAGAACCTGAGGCTCAGGGGAGGAAAAGTGAAGATGATCCTCTAGATTCTTCAGTACAAGGACTGGTTACTCCTCCTACAACTAAAGTCAATACTTTAGGGGAGGAACAAGTGGAAGAAATAAGTCCAATACTCTGGAAGCAGCAAACTCTCTCAAAAGGTTGCCTCTTAAAGTCAAGGTCCATTAACAAGGGAAGGAGATAAAGAGAAGAAAGAGACTAAAGGAAGAAGGTAGTCTCAGCTTGGATTTTCAAGAAGAAGTTGATGCTGGTGCTGACAGGTTAATCTGGTAGTGCTGAACACGTTAGACTGCTGAAGGAGTTAATACTGCAGTATTAAACCATAGTACTGTTAGTGAAACAAAGTTAGTACTGACAATGAACAAGTAGTACTGTAGTTACTAGGAGTCCATCTTCTTCGCTAAAGATAAAGGACAACGAGAAGGGAAACGCTCCTAATGAGCAGTGAAGATGACTCCAAAGAAGTCAAAAGAACCAATTTTAGAGAGGAAGTTAGTCTTGCTGAAGCAATTAGGTTGGATACTTTGCAAAAGAAGAGGTGTCTAAACATGTACATTTGGACTCTCTCCTAGCACAAAGAAATTGCAAAAGAGAAGATTGTTTGAGCAACAGAAGAAAGAAAAGTCAAGTTCAGTTTGAGCTCAACATTACACAAATGAGGATTGGGATTTGATTAGAGCAAAGGTTGAAGCTAATGCTGAGTTGTCGCAAAAAGGTTGTAGGAAGTGAACTTCAAGGAGAAGAATTTTGCAAAGAAATATGGTTGATCTTGTTAAAATCATAAGAAGAAGTATGTTTGGCTTGATGAAAGAGCTAGAGCTAAAAGAAACCAAGCCCATGACATTATAGTGAAGACTTCTTATGATGAATACTTGAAGAAATGAGGACATGGAATTTACTCAGTGAAGAAATTAAGTTTTGAAGAAGTCAAAGGAAGATTGACAAGCTTGTGAAACAGGTGAATCCTTTGCACCAATATGTTTTGAAGGCCACGTAAAGTAGTTGAAAGATTTGTGAAAGCTTCAGACAAAGCTCCAAAAAGGACTAACAGATGATAAAGATGTTGGAAGCAAAGGATGATGTGCCAACAAGAAGTATGGAAAGAGAAGAAAACAGATGGCAAGGAAAGGAATGCATACAAGTGTTGATAAGAATGACTCTGAAGATTCAGATGAGGTTGGTGAGCAAGAAGAGTCTACCACAGGTACTGAAACTCCAATTAATCCTGTTCCTGTAGCTATGAAAACACCTAGTGTAGCTACCTATAAGATTATTAAGCAAGGAGAAAAAGGAGTGTACCAAATAGTTAGGGAAGATGGAACAGATATAGTCTA
Organism: Tanacetum coccineum; assembly: GCA_026074375.1. NCBI lineage: Eukaryota > Viridiplantae > Streptophyta > Magnoliopsida > Asterales > Asteraceae > Tanacetum > Tanacetum coccineum. The sequence continues at coordinate 128,221 of BQNB010001351.1, read as the reverse complement.
TATTAATTTTGGTGCTATGTTGAAGTCTATATCTAGAGGGCGGGGGGGGGGGTGTGTGTGTGTGTGGGGATGTCTTACTGAGTTGTATAGGATTGTAATGAATAGATATGGGATGGATGGGCCAGAGGATAAGTTAGAGAAGGGATTTTGGAAATGTTTGAGAATTATGTTTGAAGAACCTCTTAGTACAGATCCTATATGGAGTGAATTAGGACAGCAAAAGATTATAAGTTGGAGATATTATGATACTTGTAGAGTACATTGCTTGAACTTAGAGTCCATGGATGTTTACATGTTGTCTGAGAGAAAATATCCTTTATCTATGAGTTAAATAGTCATGTCAAACTATGCTGAAATGAAGCTTTTGGATGGAAAGATGAGTGAGGATTGCTATAGATTGTTGAAAATGATGGAAAAGCAAGCTGGTATTAGGAAGTAGTGAAGTTTGTAAAGTTAGAAGTCTAGGAATAATGATGAGAAGATATATACTTGGTGGAGGTTGTACTATGCACTAACACAACAAATGGTAATCAGTTCACCATGTCTAACCAACATAAGGACTGGCTAGTGGCCCCAAGAGCACACGACTTGGTTATAAGACTTCTCACATCCGTTCTATGGTTGACAACTTGCCAAATAGTTGTATAGGTCTTCAACTACACCATATCTGTCTAAGTGAAGAGTTGCTAGCCACAAGTTTATGCTTGTAGGTAAAGGCTATGGAAAAAACCATAACTAGTCCATAAGATTTATTGGCTTATGGTAAAGGTCAGTTGTTCATACAAATCCATATTAGATGTTGACACTTTACCAAAACGTGATGGTTGTATATCAATCTCACAAAGTTTCATGTACAAAGAGTTGACATGGCTTATCAATCCACCGCATGGAAGATTTACCTTTCTAGGTTGCCAAAGGATTGACTAGCCCTGAGCAAAACGGCTACAGGTTTAAGGCATATCAAATCCCGTTGAATGGCTGTAATGGTTGCAATAAAAACCATATGGTATTCAACTCACCAATGTTTCAAGTGCTGAGAGTTGAAATGGTTTTCAGTTAACCATGGACATACACCTTTCTGGTGGCCAAAGGACTGACTACTCCAGAGTGAATGGCTAACTGGTAAAGAGACATCAAATCCATTTAAAATTTTCAATGATTCACCTCTCAAGGAGTTAACACACCTGGAAGTGATGAGAATAGCCCTTGGATTGAATTTCCAATAATGTCCATCTTTCCTTAATTACACAATTTTCCTAGTATAAATCAACCCTCATCCTCAACATATTTTCCACACTCACCTTGTCTTCTCCAATGTCTTTTCCTCATAAACCTTGACCCAAACCTTCAAGGGTTGCTAAAATATCCGTAAGACCCATTTGGAGAAAGAAATTGAACTCTTGTAACACATCAAATATGGATGATGTTAACTTACCCACACCTATATCTAAACCACAATCTCCTCCCAATGAACCATCTCACCCACTTACACTTCGTGATTCTTGCAAAACACATGTTGGACACTTTCCCAATCCACCACAAGACTTCAATCAAACTCAACTCACACAACCTCTATTCCCTCACTCACTCATCAATCCACATATTGCTAGTGTACTTCATGCTCAAACTTCACCCTCACCTCAAGGTGACAACCACACTCACAATCCACTTCCTCCATCTCCAAGTAGAGAAATGCTCATGAATGATATTAATCAACTTCAAGACCTATCAAACCTCCTTGCCATGCATCTCTCACAACGCAACACTTCCCCATCACCCTACTCTCCAAATTTACCTTACACCCTCAACTTGGATCAAGTTGTACAACATGTTGGTTATTGTCCTTGTTGCGTATACATCCAAAAACAATTCCTAACCTTGAGAGAAGACATCAATTGGATTGAATTTCTTCTTACTCGACCACAACCACCACCTCAAATCGAATGTGACTATCCTCCAACAACCACCTCCGCTCCAAACTCTCCACCAACAACCAACTAAGCATGATACATGCCGACCTTTTTCTAGCTTTCAAATAAATGACCAATCCTCTCCTTTTGCAAGCAAGTCCTATGAAATTCTAGGAATATTAGGACCTTTGTAGTTTACTTCTATGTATGTTGTACTAATATGCTTCAAGCATATTATTTCTAATTGGTGTATGCATGGTTATGTACTATACATAATTATTATGTTTGATGAATGGACTTTAGTCTTATGTTTTAATTATGCACTTGTTTTCTTTTTGGTTGGTTGAATTTTTCATATCCATAAAAGTTAAGCCTAGTTGATATATATTTGTGATTGTTAGCTTACACAAATAACTTGACACTTGTTAAACATTATCAACATGTTTAAATATTTTTCCTATTTGCTACATGTTAGAAATGGTTGTCTTGTTCTTCTAACTTGTTATTGTAGCAAAGTTATCATAGCTCGATTCCTTGGTGCTGTTGAAAAGGAGAGGAAAGCTAAGAATATTCTGCTGATGGCCATTCCTAAAGAACATATGAGAAGATTTCATGGAATGGATGATGCAAAAGAAATCTGGGAAGCCATCAGAACTAGGTTTGGTGGTAATGCTAATTCAAAGAAAATGCAAAAGGCTGTTTTCAAACAACAGTTTGAAGCATTTAGAATATCCAATTCTGAAGGACTAGAAAAAGGATATGACAGGTTTCAACAGTTACTTTCTCAATTGGAAGCTCATGGTGCTGAGGTATCAACAGAAGATGCAAATCATAAGTTTCTTAGATCCTTGCCGTCAGCATGGTCTAATCTGGCAATGACTATGAGAACTAATCCTGAGATTGATAATTTATCAATTGATGATTTGTACAATAACCTTAGAGTTTTTGAGCAAGAAATTCAGGGTGCTTCAAAAACATCTTCAAGTGCTCAAAATGTTGCTTTTGTTTCACAAAGCAAAAGCAGCACTAATAAGGTTCAGTTCAGGTTTTTCTGGTCATACAGTTCTTGCACGCCTTCTACTTCTTCAACCAATAATCCTAAAAATGAAGTTCTTGCTAGGTTTGCTGTTATGAAGTAATCTATTCCCTCTTTGCCAAACAAACAGAGGATTTGGACTTACTTCATGAAGATTTGGAACAGATTGATGATGTAGATATTGAAGAAATGGACATCAATTGGCAAATAGCAATGATTGCTATTCGAATGAAGAAGTTCTATAAGAAGACAGGAAGGAGAGTTCGCGTGGATGGAAAAACTCCTGTTGGCTTGACAAAAAGAAAACTTGATGCTTTAATTGTCACACACTGGTCACTTTTGCTAGGGAATGGAACATCAAAGGGTATACAATGATCTGGAAAGAAGTGAAAAAGATTATCTTTTATCAACATCAAGAAGCTGGTTAAGCAGAGAGAATCAGATGGGTTTTACTATCAATGGATGATGGGATTGTCAATTGGGGAGAACATACTGAAGCTGAAGAAACAAATCATGCACTTATGGCTATCAGCTCAAGCAATGAGGTATCTTTTTGTACTAAACTTTTGCATTGATTCATATAATAAGCTTAAAATACTGTGTGATGAACAAAATGAATTATTTAAGAGGTGATCAAGAAGCACAAATACTTGCATATAGTCAAGCTGTTAAGAAACTAGAAGCTCAACTTGTTACTTCTCAAAAACAGCACCTTTCTCTAAATGAAAAGCTTGCATTTCAAGCTAATGAAATACATGAAAAAGATGAAAAGCTTAAAAGATATAGGAGAATAGGAATGAAAGCTGTAAAAGATAAGGAACAATTGCAGAAAACAGTAGACTCATGGAAAGATTCTTCCAAGAATCTTTGGAGATTAATTAATTCTGGCATGAGTTCAAATGATAAACTTGGCTTAGGGTTTGAAATACAATCTAATGATGAGGTTCTAAGTTATGAGGAAGAAATGAATTTTTCTGTCTTTAAGTGTTCAAAAGAGGATTCAATAGGAAAACCTTCGTACAGTAGATTTACAAAGACCAATGTTTTTAAAGGTGTTCCACCTCCTTTAAGTGGAGATTATACTCCTGGACCACAAGAGGAATAGATATGATTCTTGTATTTTATGGTAAAAAGGGTCCTCAAAAACCCTGAAGTTAAGTGTGTCAAATGACAATTCTTCTGAGCATCTCTACCTTCAAATCAAATGACAGTGAAGGATCTTGTGGAAATACCTCTGAGCACTCTTTTGAGACTGAATCAGAAAGTGTAAGTGAACCAAGTGAGTTGTCTAAGTCAAGCATGGAAGTAACAAATGAAAAAGATGTGTCTGCTCCAAAATCAAAAGAAGTTGAACCTAGTTGTGTCACACACATAAAAACTCCTAGGCAACCACTCAAAGATAAAGAAACACATAAAGTTAATAGAAAAAATTGGAATGATTTGATGGAAAGAGAACTAGGGGAAGGTTACTCTTTTACAAGGAAGAAATGTTTTGTTTGTGGTAGTCTAAATCACTTGATTAAAGATTGGTGACAGATGATAAGAAAATGTCTAGGGAAGCTGAGGTTTAGAGGGTTTGTTAATACTGTTAATGGGTATGGCAAAACTAGTATTGACAAATGCAAAACAGGATTAATCATGGCTAATCACTTTGTTCCTAAGATCAGTACACCTTAAAGCTGGTAGGCCAAAGTTTTCATTTCCTGATTAGGCCTAAATATTAAATACTGGTAGTACAAATATAATTCTGTAAGGTCTAAAGTTAATGTTGTTAATTCTAAAGTTAATACATTGTTAGATCAAAACAGCCAGTACCTAACAAGGACCTCAAACTGTTCCAAGTCCCAAAATACCACAGATGAAATAAATGAATTAAAGAAAGGGATTTTTCAAAAAACATATTCATACTGTAAAGAAAGACCTAGCAAACTCTACAGCACAAATGGCTAATTCTAATGCTGTAATGGGAAATTGGGGATCTGTTGTTAAGACCTCAGCAAGTTATACTTGGAGGAACACTAGACCAAACTTCCATTATAACAGTGGACCTACTTTTAATAGAACTGTGAATGCAAATTGTCCACAAGGCAGACCCAAGCCTGCAAAGGCCTGGGTCCCTAAGAGAAACTAATTTCTCTTTTTCATGTGCAGGAACATCCACTGAAGAACATGGTGTAAGATTCAGGAGGTAAATTAGATATGTGGATGCGCAGGGCACATGACAGTAACAATGGATCAACGGAGGATTTTTGAAGAATTTTAATGGAGAGGATCTGTTACCTTTGGAGCTAGCAAAGGCTACATATCTGGTAAAGGTAGAATAAGGGTTGGAAATTTAGATTTTGATAGTGTGTCTTTTGTAAAAGAATTAGGGCACTTTAATCTTTTCTCAATATTACAAATTTGTGATAAGCAGCACAAGTACTTTCACTGGAAACTGAAGTGTCTTGGTTTGTGTACGTCTGACTTTAAAATGCCTGATGAAAATCAGATACTTTTAAAGGTCCCTAGACACCACAACATTGTACATTTGTTTTGGACATGAAACAAGTACACCTTCTCCTGCAAAAGGTTTTGCCTGTTTGATTGCAAAAGCCACATCTGATGAATCTAAATTATGGCATAGGAGGTTAGGTCATATCAATTTTAAAAACCTAAACAAACTTGTGAAGGGAAACCTTGTTAGAGGTCTACCTTCCAAGGTTTTCAAAAATGACCACACTTGTGTTGCCTGCCATAAAGGCAAACAACACAGGGCCTCTGCAAGGGCCCTCCCCCCCCCCACCCCCCCCCACCCGCTCCCCCCCCCCCCCACACCCACACCCGAAGTTAGAAAGATTGATTACTGTGCCTCTAGAACACACCTTGCATATGGATTTTTTGGTCCTACTTCTGTGAAAAGCATTAATCATGCAAGTTATTGCCTTGTAATCACTGATGATTGTACAAGATTTAGTTGGGTATTCTTTTTGGCTTCTAAGGATGAAACTAGTGGCATTCTTCAGACCTTTATTAGGCAGATTGAAAACCAGCTTAGTCATAGGGTTAAAATCATTAGATCAGATAATGGCACTGAATTTAAGAATAGAGATATGCTTGAATTTTTGTGGTACAAGGGAATAAAACAAGGGTATGGTACTGCAAGAACTCCACAACAAAATGGAGTTGCTGAAAGAATGACCAGAACCCTAATTGAGGTTGCTAGAACTATGCTAGCAGATTCTCTCTTACCAACCACTTTTTGGGCAGAAGCAGTTAGTACTGCTTGCTATATATCAATAGGGTAAGAGTGACAAAAAAACCTCAAAACAAAACTCCCTATGAGATTTTGTTTGGCCAAATACAATTATTAGCTACATAAGACCTTTGGGTGTCAGTGTTACCCTTCTAGGTACTCTTAGTAGCTTGGCATGTTTGAATGGGAAAATCTGATGAGGGATTTTTAGTTGGTTACTCACTAAATAGCAAAGCCTATAGGGTTTATAATTTAGTAACCAAAAGAGTAGAAGTAAATCTGCATGTTAATTTTCTTGAAGATAAACCCAATGTCAAAGGTGTAGGATATAGATGGATGTTTGATATTGACTATCTTACTGATTCTATGAACTATATTCCTGTATCTTTGGAGAATCAAGCTAACCCACATGCAGGTGCTTCAGAAGTAACTAACAGTGCAGGTACTCCAACATCTATTGCTTCTGAGGAAAAAGATGAGGAAGTAGAGCTTATTGTTGTGCCTTCAGCTGTAAAGGTTCCTGAAGAAAAAGATGAATCAAGGAAATCTTCCACAAATTCAAAGAAAGAGGAGACCTTGACAGAACCTCCAAAAGAGAAGAAGGATTCCTCTACTGACTCTTTAGAAGACAATCCTAAGATTCAAGCTTTTAGAAGAGAGTTGGAAGAAATTGCCCTAAAGCATTTAGGGACAGTCCCTGAAAACAACACTACCAGTACTCTTTCAGTTAATACTGCTTGATCATGATGATTCTCTTATGCCAGAGCTCGAAATCTTTCACAAGCCTGAGACAGGGATCTTTGATGAGGCATCTTATGATGAGGAGGGTGTGATAACTGACTTCAACAGTCTTCCTACAGAAATTGAAGTCAGTCCTACTCCTACACTTAGGATTCATAGTATTCACCCAAAAAGTCAAATACTTGGTGATCCTAAGTCAGCTGTGCAAACAAGGAGCAAAGTGCAGAACAAATCAGGAGCTCATGCACTTCTCAGTCATATTCACAAGCAGCAAAGAAACAATCACAAAGATCAACAACATTGTTTGTTTGCTTGCTTTCTATCTCAGGAAGAACCTAAGAAGATTGCTGAAGCTCTACAAGATGACAGTTGGGTTCAAGCTATGCAAGAAGAACTGTTACAGTTCAAGCTACAACAAGTATGGGTTCTTGTAGATCTACCTCATGGAATGAAGGTGATTGGCACCAAGCCCACTTATATTCTTATAACCCTTAAACCATAAATAAAAGCCCAAGTCCTTTTAATACCATAACCGGCCCAATTAACCAAGCCCAACAATCCCCTTATAACACCCGTTACCCTTTATAACACCCCCGTTAGTCCTTAAAAGGACTAACGGTGCAAACATAAATATAACTCCAAGGACTAAAGTTGTATCACCAAAGGACTATACTTGCAATACAATGTATAACTTTCAGGGACCTTTCCTGACATTATCCAAACTTCAAAATAACCCGGGAACAACTGTTCATCATCTCCCACACCAAACGTGTGTCTGTCCTCACTACCCGCCAAAACCCCAACACTATTCCCCTTTCTTCTCCACTTTGTCTACACACCCCACACCTTATCCCACCAATTGCCACCTTGGCAATCTCCAATCATCCCATTCGTCAAGGAATAAAGACAAGAAATCAATGGCTTTGATCATACAACTTGGGGAACACTCAATTTGGATGGCTATGATGACATTTGTGACCTCTCTCACACAAGAAGCACACCTGCAAAAGCTCTCAGCAAAGAAGCACACCTCCTAGAACCTTCCTTCGATTAGTATAAATAGGCTCATTTGTAAGCCTTTGGGCACTTAGTCTTTTTACCTAGCATTTTTATTTTTCAGCTTATTTAGTTTTGATGTAATTTACCTTGTAATGTTTTGAAGTTTAATGAAATCTAAGTTTGTTTCTTAAAATCTGTTCTAAGCTCTTTTTGTTCTCAAGTCTTATTTAAGTCACTAAAAGCTTTCATTTAAAACCCTCATAAGCTGTTTAACCTTAAGCAATGGAAACTCTCTAGTTTCTTGTTGTTTAAAGAGCTGTTTCATTAAAAATCACTTAAAAATACTTGAAGAATCTTGGAGCATGGTAAATATTGGATGGCCATGGGTTTAGTGCTTATGTGGATAAGCTATAGGTTGGTTATAAGCTGATTTGAGTACTTGAATCATATACAAAAGCTTGGACTTTTGTAAGTTTTTCATTTTTCATTTTCTTGCATTTTTACTGTTCAAGTGCTTATTTCTTGCTTATTTATGCTTTTTACTGCTTATTCAGGTTATTGATGCTTAGTTATCTTTGATTGTTCCTTGTATGTCCTTATTTGAGCTTTTCTTTTAAGACTGCCTATATTTGCTTTGTTACTGCTTATATTTCTATTTGCTTATTATAGTGCTTATTTGTGTGTTTTTATTAGTGCTTATTGCTAATTAGTCATTACTTTTTATCTGTTTTTAAAAACCATTGCTTAAAACTTTGTTAATCAGCCTAAAAAAAGACTTTTTTAAAATTAAAGGGGTGTTTGGGATAGTAGTAAAAATGGGTCAAAATAGGTTTAAAAATCATTTGGGTCTTTTGGCTAACTTTAACCAGCTGTCTTTTCTTGTTCTTGATTAGTTTTTCAAAAGTTTTAAGTATTAAAAGTTGTTTGAAGGTTTTTCTCATGTTGTCTTTGAAACTGTGACTCAAAATTATTTTTAAAGTGCTCATTTGATTTAGTTATTCAAAACCTGGATTTGAGTCTTGTTTTAGTGGTCTTTAGAGTATCTTAATGCAGTAGTTTTACTTAAACTTGACTTCAGAGCTTAAAAGTTTGAGCATAGGCTCATTTGTGGGAGTACTCAATCTGTTTTCACTTTCTTTTTCATTTTAACCCTTATTTGCTAGCTTATTTGTAGGCTGCTATAGCCACATTTTTCTTAAGAAAACCCAAGTCAACACATGATGACTGTGACAGCAGTTTTCATTATCCCTTTTAGTAGCTTATTTGTTTTTCAAATTCCAATTTCTTTGTATTTTTAGAAAGCCCTTAGGACAGACTATAAGCTAGTGCAAGCCCTATTCCAATAAGGTTCTTATAAGTGGTTTATTTTTAAGCCTTAAAGTCCCCTTTAGCTGTTTGTATGTTGTTTTTTGGCTTAAGTGTTTATTTAGCTTATTAGTACTTTCCTGTTTGAATTTCTTGATAAATTTTGTTCTTAAGTACTTATTAGATGTGGTTGAGTATCTACCTTTGCTTATTTCTTATTTCATTGTGCTTATTAGCCAAGCAGACTTAAGTGTTTAACTAGCAGTACCAAATTAAAAGTTAGTACTGCTGAGTTCTAAATGCTCATTTCTGGCTTATAAAATTATTCTTATTTGCTAAATTTTGTTCCTATTTGCTTTTAAGGTTGTCTTGAGATCTGTGTTTGCTTATCTTGCTTTGCCATTTGCTTATTTGCTCTTTTTAAGCCTAGCCTTTTTGCCATTTGTTTCTTAAGTTTAAAAATAAGCATTTTGTCATTTTCATTGTGCTTTTTCAGCTTATTCCTTGGCTTTCATAAAAAGCTATAGTTATAAAAAGTGCTTATTTTCATGTGGTGCATAAGTGTGTGTAAAAAGATTTAAAAAAAATGGCAAAAACAAAAACATTTAGGGTTAGGGGAAGTCCTAGGTGAGCAAGGCTCGAACCCGGGACCTCACCCTTATCACCAAACGTTTTACACACACACTCCACTACCAACGTGTCCTGGGGACTTTTTCGGTTTAACTTTGCAACATTAATCTTTTATAGACGTTTTAGGCCTTTTAGCTTATTAGGCGTTTTTAGCTTATTTGACAGCTTATTTGATAAGCTGTTGTTGGGAAAATAGATTGTAACAGACTTAATACTGGTAGTATAACAGTTAAGTCTGGTAGTAATAGTTAGTTTTGTTAGAAAAAAACAAAAAACATTTAGGCGTGTCTAGCGGGAATAAAGGCAAAAGTCCTAGGTGAGCAAATTTTAGGCTCGAACCCGAGGGGGACCTAACCTTATCACCAAACGTTTTCTACACGCACACTCCATCTACCATCGTGTCCTGGGGACTTTTTCGTTTTTTTTTTTGAACTTGCAAATTAATATTTTATTTGACGTTTTTAGGCCTTTTAGCTTTATATTAGGGCGTTTTATTTTTTTTTTAGCTTATTTGACAGCTTTATTTTGAATAAGCTTCTGTTGTTGGGGGAAATTAGATTTGTAACAGACTTATATACTGGTAAAGTATAACAGTTAATGTCTGTTAGTAAGTAATAGTTTGTTTTGTTAGTATTGAGTTTAATACTAGGCAGAAGTAAAGAGTTCAAGCAAGTAACAAGTTACTAAGTCTAAGTATGGCTTACTTAAGAGAGAGTTGTATGTTACTAAGTTCCCCTAGTACTGTTAGTGTGTACCTTCAGACTCCCACGACCCGCCCTAAGTAGATTAATTTAGAGTTTAGAAGTTAGTACTGGGTCATTGTTAGTTATGTTCTTTATTAGTTATGTCGGTTTAATGTAAACAGAATAGTCAATAGTTGTATCTTAGAGAATTCTTAGAGATAGCTTTAGGACAAGGTTATGTAATTATCCCGTTGACGGTTTTGGTAAACCCCATTAAGGGTTTTTCCTTTTGGTTATAAGAGGAGGAAAACCCTAAGGCACCATGTTAGGAGGGGCGTTTTTTTGAGGAATAGAAAATATCAATAGAAGCATTGAGCTTAATAGCAATTTAGAAATATTGTTTCTTCTTTATTCTTGTGTTAAGATTCCGCATTAGCACTTGATAATTCATAGTCAGTGTCTCTCATATAGTTGATTTGGATTTATCCAAGTTATCTATAGTCTTACAAAGGCTAGTCAGATCCTAAACCAAGGACCTTCAAGTGGTATCAGAGCCAGGAACAAGTGTTACAAGAGGAAGCTAGCCTTGCTGAAGCAATTAGGTTTTACAAGAGGAAGCTAGCCTTGCTGAAGCAATTAGGTTGGATACTGAGCAAAGAGAAGAGGTAGCTAAACAAGTACATTTGGATTCTCTCCTAGCACAAAGGATTGCAGAAGAAGAAGAATTGAATGAGCAACAGAAGAAAAGAAAAGCTCAAGTTCAGTTTGAAGCTCAGCATTATACAAATGAAGACTGGGATTTGATTAGAGCAAAGCTTGAAGCTAATGCTGAGTTGTCGAAGAGCATGCTAGGAAGTGAAGCACAAGGAGAGGATTTTGCAAAGAAAATGGTTGATCTTGTCAATCAAAGGAAGAAATACTTTGCAGAACAAAGAGCTAAAGCTAAAAGAAACAAGCCCATGACCCAAACACAGCTGAAGACCTATATGATGAATTACTTGAAGAATCAAGGGACATGGAAATTATCTCAGCTGAAAAGTTTGAGTTTTGAGGAAGTCAAGAAGGAATTTGACAAGCTTGTGAAACAGGTTGAGTCCTTTGCACCAATAAGTTTTGAAGCTACTAAAGCAAGTTTGAAAAGGTTTGGTGAAGAGCTTCAGACAAAGACTCCAAAAAGATTGAAAGATGATAAAGATGATGAAGCAAAGGATGATGAGCAAACCAAGAAGTCTGGAAAAAGAAGAAAACAGATGGCAAGGAAAGGATTGCATACAAGTGTTGATAAAGATGACTCTGAAGATTCAGATGAAGTTGATGAGCAAGAAGAGTCTGTCACAGGTACTAAAACTCCAATTAATCCTGTTCCTGTAGCTATGAAAACACCTAGTATAGCCACATATAAGATCATTAAGCAAGGAGAAAAAGGAGCATACCAAATAGTTAGGGAAGATGGCACTGACATAGTGTACATTAATTTTGGTGCTATGATGAAGTCTATATCTAGAGATGATCTTACTGAGTTGTATAGGATTGTGATGAATAGATATGGGATGAATGGACCAGAGGATGAGTTAGAGAGGGTATTTTGGAATTATTTGAAGAATATGTTTGAAGAACCTCTTAGTACAGATCCTATATGGAGTGAAGTAGGACAGCAAAAGATCATAAGTTGGAGATATTATGAGTCTTGTAGAGTACATTGCTTGAACTTAGAGTCTATGGATGTATATATGTTGATAGAAAGAACATATCCATTATCTGCTGAGATGTGTAAAGCTATGTTAGATAAGAAACTACAAGGAGGAAAGCCAGATGAAAATTGCTACAAAATGTTAAAAATGATGGAAAAGCAAGCTGGTATTAGGAAGTAGTGAAGTTTGTAAAGTTAGAAGTCTAGGATAGAGATGAGAAGGATAACACTTGGTGGAGGTGCTATGCACTAACACAACAAATGGTTATCAGTTCACCATGTCTAATCAACATAAGAACTGGCTAGTCCAGGAGCAAACGGCTCTTGGTAAAGACTTCTCAAATCCGTTCTATGGTTGACAACTTGCAAATAAGTTGTATGGTTTTCAACTCACCATATCTGTTTAAGTGAAGAGTTGGCTAGCCCACAAGTTTATGGCTTGTGGTAAAGGCTGTGGAAAAACCATAACTAGTCCATAAGATTATGGCTTATGGTAAAGACAAATTGCAAATCCATATTAGATGGTTGACACTTTACCAAAAAGTGGATGGTATATCAACTCACCAAGTTTCATGTACAAAGAGTTGACATGGTTATCAATCCACCATGGAATTTACCTTTTCTAGGTGCCAAAGGATTGACTAGCCCTGAGCAAACGGCTACAGGTAAAGGCATATCAAATCCGTTTATGGCTGTAATGGTTTGCCAAAAACCATATGGTATTCAACTCACCAATGTTTCAAGTACTGAGAGTTGAAATGGTTTTCAGTTAACCATGGACATACACCTTTCTGGTGGCCAAAGGACTGACTACTCCAGAGTGAATGGCTAACTGGTAAAGAGACATCAAATCCATTTAAAATTTTCAATGATTCACCTCTCACAGGAGTTAACACACCTGGAAGTGATGAGAATAGACTGAAACTTTATGATTTGATGTACATAATTGTCAATGTTGCTGATATGATGGATTGCTGAAGAGCTTTGAAGAATAGTTGCTGCAAAGATAAAAAGAGAAGACTTGAAGTGTTGCAGATCAAGAACAACTTGAAGAATTCTATTTACAACATCCTCAGAAAGCTTAAAGTGTTTAAAGTAAAGATCAAGAATGTTTTGAAGGAACTTGAAGTTCACAAGTGAAGATCAAGTTAGGGGAGGATTGTTGGGAAAATAGATTGTAACAGACTTAATACTGGTAGTATAACAGTTAAGTCTGGTAGTAATAGTTAGTTCTGTTAGTATTGAGTTAATACTGGCAGTACTAAGTTAAGTCTGGCAGTACTAAGTTAGTACTGGTAGAGTAGCAGTACTAGAGTTAGTACTGGTCATAGTTAGTTCTGTTTATAGTTAAGTCTGTTTATGTAACAGAATAGTAATAGTTATCTTAGAGATATCTTAGGAGATATCTTAGGAAAGGATATGTATTATCCTTTGACGTTTGTAAAGCCCATTAGGGTTTCCTTGGTGTATAAGAGGAACCCTAAGGCACAATGTTATGTACGAGTAAGTGATTGAAATATCAATAGAAGCATAGAGCTTAATAGCAATTTAGTATTATCGTTTCTTCTTTATTCTTGTGTTAAGATTCCGCATTAACACTTGATATTCATAGTCAGTGTCTCTCATATAGTTGATTTGGATTTATCAAAGTTATCTATCGTCTTACAAAGGCTAGTCAGACCCTAAACCTAGGACCTACAGTTAAGCATGAGAGAGATTAATGAGAGAGGTGTAAGGATGAAAAGATGAAGTGAAAATTAGAGAGAAAATGTAAGAAGGTTTAAAAGGATGATGATTTCACTTACCTCCCTTCTAGTAAGGGAGGTATTTAAAGTGTGTGTCTAAATCACACTTATTCTCTCTAATCCTACTCCTAATGGGCTAATTAACATTTATTAGGCCCATTAAGCCTTATTACAAAACTATTAAACTAAAATCTAACTAAACGTTCCAAATAAAGTAAAACTATCTATTACATTATAATCGATACTTTTTGTATTCCTAACAATCTCCCCTAAGGGTCGATTATTCAGGACGTATAATATAATTAATAATCGGCCTTCCATTCACGAAGCTCTACCATATCCTCATCTGTCAATGATACTTCAAATGTTCTATAATCTCTTCTTCAAACAGTATCATCAGCTCTTTATCTTCTTTGCTCAGAGGAGGGTTCTTGAAACTATGTCAAGCTTCCACATTATTGCATTGATTTTCCTCAAGACTCTTTTCAAGGTAGCATCACTGAACTTCTGCAACTCATTAACATGCATAACTCTCTTTTCCTTCTTGTTGTTCTCATATACAATTCCAAGGAACAAATCAGTTGTGATTGAGCACAAAGGTAGTGTTTCAATACCAGGAAAAGTGATGGTTGGATCAATAAGGTTGACTTTAATCTAGTAACTCTCTATTCCTAGCTGGAAGTCATGAACCCTTTCCAAATCACATAGCTTCTAATAAACACAGTCAAAACTTTTATCAATGCAGTCTACTGTGGATTATCCCTTCCTTTCCAAAAAAAACAAAAATGCTTAGTACATTGTCTTCAAATGTCGTTTTCTTGTTTAAGTACTAGAAGCTTATTATGAGAATATGTAGCTTTATCACAGAATCTTTTCACACAGACTTCATCAATTAATTCTGCACCATATGGCATCATGATACAAACTCTGATTATTATCAACAACAATCTTTTTGTTTGAAAAGAATTCATTTGGATCTGATCTTGTTTTGCTATGATATTGCCAATAATACATTTGGCCCAGATGTGCTTCCCAATGAAAAAAAAAATTTTTTGAATAAATAAACGTAATTGTGAACATGAACATTGTATGATCACTTTACCTGCCTATCTTTTCAGCACTTCTTCAAGATCATCTTTCAGGAACAAGGTTAAATGAATCTTCTGCAGTGATAGTACATATTTCCTAGCCTGAATATCTCCATGCTCAAGGATGAAAATATCCTTATTGTGTTAATACAAATAATGTCTAAAAACGTTATTTATATTTTTTGACCTCTCAATGTTTTGATAATAACAAAATGTAAAAACGTTTACGATAAAAATAAACGTTTGCAAATTATTAATCGTAAAATTCTATTTCTAAGATTAGTGATCACTTAAGGTATGTACAAACAAATCATTAAGCATGATTAGTGATCAAGAAAATATTTTTTCTTAACCATTACATTTTCACAAAATAAATATACAAAAATACTTTTTAATAAAAGAAAATATTTTATTTAAATAATAAAATTTAAATCTGGTTTTCCCCAAAACAGAAGTTTCCATACCAGATATAACCTTCCCCACAAAAAGACAAAAACAGGAGCGGAGTCTACTGGCGCCCCCCTAATAGGTACAGCGGCCCCCAGATATATCTGGGACCGCCAGCAGATGATCCGCGTATGGGATTCGATGCTATATAGCTGCACTATTCTTGGGCCAGTTAAAAACACAACCTCTTTGCATGAGATTTTTTTCCAGTCTTCTTTCTCTCTCTAAAAACATTCTTTCTCTCACTAAATCTCTTGATCACTAACATTGTTTGATCTTGTTTCAAGTGATCCAATCTCTTCTTCTCATCTCTCCTCTCATCTCTATCAAGTGCAAGAAAAGAACATTCGTATCCGTCAAGAAACGAATTGTTATTTAGTGATCTCTCATCTCTTCTTCTAAGTATCAAATCTCTATTGTAATTATCTTGTGTAATTGTGTGATTCAGATTGTGTGTAAATCCAATAGTGTAGATTTTGTGATTTTGTAGTGCTTGTGAGTGGGGGGGATGTTTCTAGCTAAGATAGGGACTCGACATTAAGCTTAGTGTCAGAAAATAACGTAAGCATGTGTAAAAACAGTTTTTCTCCTCCTAAAAGGAGCTAGTATATGCCAAGTGAAATCACGAGTAGGAAACCGGGGAGTGGAGTAGGGCGAAGGATGCTGCAATCTACATTAAGAAATAAGCCGAACCCCTATCAATCTAGTGCCAGTCATGGTATTGATTGTTCCTTTCATAACTCATTTATATTAGAAACCATGTAAAACAGAAATAACTAAGTAAATATAATTTAAGATATCTTAGATTCCACAATATAATGGTATAACATACAACTCGAATACTAAATAATATTATGAACGGCCCACATTTCACACCACACCCGAACCATTCCCCTCAACACCCCCTTACTAGTTTCTACAATTGTAATCAAGAAGCCAAGTTTACTCAAGATTTTATAAAATATATAAAAAATACAATCTTGGATACATCTATGAAAACTAACAAAAAAACAATAGGCAATCCATGCAAAGAACACCACTTTTTGCAACGAGAAGTATAATATAATACACAAACGTCATCGAACAACATATGATAAATCAAAAGATCTTGAACTTTGACATGTTATTACCTAACGGTGATTTCACCCTCTTCAACAAAATCAAAACCAAATTAGAGGAGGTTATCCCTTTTGAAAAACAAAGTGATGATCTTAAAAAGAAGCTTGCGAAAAATAACAAAGCCAAGTTATTTACAATGCTTTGGCCAAGAAAATAAATGAAAGAAGTTTCATGTGTAATAGGCAAAAGATATTTGGAAAACATTGTTCATCACAAACATAGAGGTAAAAACCAAGATCAAAGAAAACAAGATCGACCCTATTGGTACAACATATGAACCAATTTCGACATTACAGTCAGACGGATCACTAAAAAGTGCTCTTGCCTGATTTAAATTACTCCAAATTCAAATAAATATGATGGTACTAAAAGGTCGAAAATGGAGAGGCAAGCCTTTGGATTGGAGGAAATGGATTTATTATAATTATCATAATTATCAAAATCCTCCTCCAAAGGTTAGGTATTTTTTATTATTCCCTTATTTTTATCTCTGTATTTATTATAATATTTAAAAAATCTAATTACGACTGATGAGAGAATTGTAAAAACAAACAACAATCCCACCTACACACCAACCAAATTCAACACATAACACAAAAGAAAAAATCCAAATATCTAATATAAAAAAACATACAATACACACAAACAAATACAAACACCCAACAAATCCACCAAGCAAGAGTATAAATGTTAGGAAAGTAACAAAGGGCTACTAAACAATCCTAAATGGAGAGCAAAGGTAACGGCGCACTGCAGCGGCGAGAGGAGCACAAAGTGACTTCACATTACTGGTCCCATGATAAACTCATTGGGAATCCACGCAGTACAGTGAGATTGATCTGAAGAAAAGATTCTAAAAATAGTCAAAGCTAAGGGAGAAAGAAAATCTCTTGCTTTAAAGGCTAAGAAAGAATCTAGTGATGAGGAGTGTTCGAATTCTGGAAGTGAAGATGAAGAATATGCCATGGCAGTTAGAGACTTCAAGAAGTTTTTTAAGAGAAGAGGTAGATTTGTGAGACAACCTCGAAATGACAAAAAGACGTTCCAAAGAAGCCAGGATGACAAGAAAGGCAAAAGTGATAGAAAATGTTTTAGATGCGGCGATCCAAATCATCTTATTGGAGAATGTCCAAAACCACCGAAAGACAAGAACCAAAGAGCATTCGTCGGAGGTTCTTGGAGCGATAGCGGTGAAGAATATGATGAGAAGGTCAAAGATGAGACGTGTCTTGTAGCTCAAGCATCAAATGAGGTATGCTCCGAATCCTCTTACTTTAGTGATGAAAACTCATCAATAGATGATTTGGTTTTAGATAACGAATATGATAAACTATGCAAAATGAGTTTAAATATAATCACTAAAAACAAAAGATTAAAAGCCACTAGAATTAGTTTAGAAAAAGAACTTAGTATTCTAAGAGAAAAAGTGTCTACACTCGAGAAAACAAGGGAGTTGATCTCGAATGTGTAAAGTGTCATATTCTTAAAATTGAGAATAAAAAATTCAAAGAGGAAGCCATTAGATTAACTAAATTTGAAAAGAGTACACATTGTCTAAATGGAATGTTAAGTAATCAAAAACCCTTCGAAGAAAAATTAGGTTTAGGGTTTAACTCATGCGAAACATCAACTAGCAAGTCTAAGGAAATAAAATTTATGAAATCTAAAAAAGAAACGTCCTCTGGTGGCGGTCCCCTAAATACCATGGGCGGCCCCCTTAAAGACCAGACGACCCCCAAAGTAATTATGGGACCGCCGATCTGTTCACCAGTTTTTGAAAAATCTGTTTCTTTTTAAAAATCCATTATGGGTCCTAGACCAAACTTATAATGGTAAACAACGTCAAAGTTCCCCGTTGCTAGTGATAATGAAGTTAAGCGATTTTATAAGACATCGTTAAAACCCGGAGTCAGATTTTCAAAACCTAATTTTAGATCAAAAATTCCACCACCTAGAAGAGTCAATAATAATTATCCTCATCCTAAGACACCGCAACCAAAAAGGAACGTTGGTCGACAAAACCAACCTCACGGTTTTTCCATAACTTGGAATAATTTCCAACGTCAAAGTTACATGCCATGGAAAATGTGTCTTCCATTTCCATATCCCAACCAATTGCATCAAATGCAAGGGATGTTTAGCACTAACAACTTTGGACCCATAAGATATTGGGGACCAAATGTTTGAGTTATTGTCTTATATAAATAGATATGCCTTGGAGTCGAATTGGAACCCGATGAGTGGATAAAGGATATCGGATGCTCTAAACACATGACGGGTAACCGAAAGCTCTTCTCAAGCTACAAGGCATACAATGGAGGTAATGTTATTTTTGGTAGCAATCTTCGCGGTAACATCATTGGCAAAGGTACGATTTCGAATGACTCTCTCAAAATAGATAATGTAGAACATGTAGATAACTTAAGATTTAACCTGCTAAGTGTAGATCAAATATGTGATAATAAGTGTAGAGTAAATTTCTCTAAACATGATAGTGAAATCACTAAGGATGGTAAGGTTATAGGTACATGTATTAGGAACAAAGGCTTATATGTGATGAAATTAGGAAATAAGCCAAAAGACAAAATTTATCTTGCATCGATTGATGAAAATTCCATACTGTGGCATAGGAGATTAGGTCACACTAATATGCGTTTTATTCAATCATTAGCATCTAAGGAATTATTTAGAAACTTACCTAAGCTTAAGTTTGATCAACACTTTTGTGATGCTTGCAAAATTGGAAAACAAGCTCACGCTAGTCACAAAGCTAAGAATATAGTCTCAACGACTAGATGCTTAGAACTCCTTCATATGGATCTCTTCGGTCCATCCGCCGTACGGAGTTACGGAGGAAATAGCTACACCTTAGTCATAGTAGATGACTACTCTAGGTATACTTGAACTAGATTCCTTAAGGATAAAACTGAAGCCTTCGATCAATTCGAAATATTTAGTAAGAAAATTAAAAACCAATTAGGATGTACAATAGAGTCAATAAGAACCGACCACGGTAGGGAATTTGATAATAAGGTGCAATTTGGAGAGTTTTGTAATGCCAATGGAATTGCACATAACTTTTTGGCTCTACGAACTCCTCAATCAAATGGCGTGGTTAAAAGGAAAAATAGGATACTTCATGAAATAAAGTAGGACTATGTTGAATGAGCAATCGTCACCACAAAATTTTTGGTGTAACGCCGTAGATACTTCAACATACATTCTCAATCGAATCCTAATTAGAGCTATCCTAGGAAAAACACCTTATGAACTCTTGAGAGGTAGAAAACATACTCTTGATTATTTTAGGGTGTTTGGAAGCAAGTGCTTCATTCTAAACACTAAAGAATACCTTACCAAGTTTGACCCAAAGTCATACGAAGGTGTCTTTTTATATTACTCCCAAAATAGTAAAGCCTACATCATCCTTAATAAACACAGTAGGAAAATCGAAAAATAACTCAACGTGGCATTCGATGAAACTCGTCCACCCTCTAAGACATCACCCTTGGTGGATGATGACTTAGATGAAGAAGAAGCAATTAAGGTTGTTGGAAACACAAAAAGTGTCGGTCACTTCCAAGTTGTAATAGGTCTTAGCTCGTAGATTATGTCATGTTAAGTATAGAAGCTAATCCGGCCCAAGGCCCATGGGATGCCCATCATAGCCCATGGGCCGGCCATCATGTAACTATATAAGCCCTCTCCTAGCCTTGGAGAGAGGTTGGTTGTTCCATTTTTCCCTTTTCCACATAGTAATACACTTCATCCATTCCATATACTTTCTCTCTCTAAACATCACAACCCACATCTCTCTCTCTTGTTCTTGGTAGATCATAAGATTACATGTTTCTTCAATTTGTATCAAGAGCCATGAAGTGGTGTGTTTAGTTTTTGTGTTTGTCTTGTGATTTGTGTTCAAAATCTTTATAAAGAACAAAATTTTTGATTCAAATTTTTTGGCGTAAAAACCTTAAAGTTTTCATTTTTATTGTTCCTATAGGGTTAGTAACACTAGTTGTACAAGAATTTTTTGCTAAAAACCATTCAAAAATGTGTCTTTTTGAGTTTTGAAAATTTGAGTTTCGTAGTAGTTGGAACCGAACGAGTACAACCGAAAAAGAATAGCCGATCTAGTATCTCTTTGACAACCAAACAAGTTGTCTGTTTCAAGAACCGAACTAGCTAAGTTATAGTGGGAACCGAACTAGTTTGTTGTCTGTTGGAACCGAACTAGTTAACCGAATGAGTTAACCGAACAAGCAGAGCCGAACTAGCTTAGTTGTTTGACAACCGAACTAGATAACCGAACAAGCATAGCCGAACTAGCGTATTTATTTGACAACCGAACTAGATAACTGAACAAGCATAGCCGAACTAGCAGAACCCTTCTAGTTTACACCTTAGTCACACCCGTAACAAGTGGACCGAACTATTTTGTCCCTTTGTCAACCGAACAAGACAACCGATCTAGGCAATTTCTTTGTCAACCGAACTAGTCAATTCCATTTAAGACACGTTAACTCAAAGTTTTAAATTATACAGTTTATTTCTTTGACTTGTAAAATCCCGTGAAACAAATACTTGTTTTCCCAGTTTTGTCGAGAATTGTAAAATCCCGTGTAGTTTCATTTCAAGACTCAACAATCACATAACCAAACACAATTTCTTTCTACCACCGATCGATAAATTTGTAATCTTTTTGATACCACAATGACGACTCTTGCCGATAAGTCACTTCTTTCAGGAGGAGACAACAAACCACCAATGCTAGAAAAACACTTGTATGATTCTTGGAAGAGCCGAATGGAACTGTATATGTTGAATAGACCTCATGGAAGAATGATTCTTGCCTCTGTTGAAAAAGGACCACTCGTTTGGCCTTTAATCACTGTGGATGGAGCAACAAGGCTTAAGAAATATATTGAACTGACTCCCGCTGAAGCCAATCAAGCTGATTGTGACATCAAAGCAATAAACATCATTCTCCAAGGCCTTCCAACAGAAATTTATGCTCTTGTGAGTCAACATCGTGTAGCCAAGGATCTTTGGGAGAAGATTAAACTACTAATGCAAGGAACGTCGTTAACAAAGCAAGAACGAGAGTGTAAGTTGTACGATGAATTTGATAAGTTCACTTACAAGAAAGGAGAGTCGTTACACGAGTACTACTTGAGATTCACACTGTTACTCAATGATATGAACATCTACAAGATGCCACTAGAGCAATTTTAAGTTAATACCAAGTTTCTAAACACACTTCCTGATGAATGGAGCAAATTCGTCACTGATGTTAAGTTGGTCAAAGACTTGCATACTACCAATGTTGATCAGCTTCATGCTTACTCGGAACAACATGAGCGACATGCAAATGAAGTTCGTTTGATGCATGAACGTAACTCCGATCCTCTTGCTTTAGTTGCATCTCACCAAATAACACAGTCACCTTATTAAACTTATCAACACACTTACCAAAATACTTAACTTCAACCACCAGCTTCAACATATCCATCTCCACAGTATGGTTCACCTTATCAGTCTCAACAATACTCAACTTATCAATCATCAACACCTCTTTCAGTAATTTATCCATCCAATGACTTTCAATCATCAATTCACCACAACGTTTATTCTCCATCATCATCATCCATCCCTCAATTGGAATATCCTCCCCAAATTAACCAACAATCTAATTTTTCCCAACAAGACTCTGGTCTAATTATTCCAGTGTTCCAGAAAGGTGATGATCCCATTGATGCCATCAATTACATGATGTTGTTTTTTACTGCAGTTGTCACCTCCCGTTATCCCACTACTAATAATCAGCTGAGAAACTCGTCTAACCCTAGGCAACAAGCTACCATCAATAATGGAAGAGTGACACTACAACCAATTCAGGGGAGGCAAACTTCTTTTACTGCGGGTAATTCAAGGACTTACACTCTAGTAGCAAGTGGAAGCAATTTTGGAAAATAGAGGACGGTTATTTGCTACAACTGCTAAGGGGAAGGTCACATGTCCAGATAGTGCACCAAACCAAAGAGAAAAAGGTATGATTCATGGTTTAAGAAGAAAGTGTTGCTGGTGCAAGCTCAAGCACATAGTCAAATTCTAAATGAGAATGAACTAGCTTTTTTGGCAGATCCAGATATTCCTAAAGGTCAAAGCACACAGACTATCATTACTCACAATGCTGCTTATCAAGCTGATGATTTGGATGCCTATGACTCTGATTGTGACAAACTCAACTCTGCCAAAGTTGCTCTCATGGCGAATTTATCTCATTATGGTTCAGATGCTCTTGCTGAGGTACACAATCATGATAATATGAATAATAATGTGGCACATCAAGCTGTGTAGGTGATGCCGTCTTCTCAACAATCGAATGTTCTGAATCATTCAGAGACAATAACCAGTGGTAGCAATATCATTCTTTATTCTCAGTATTTGATTTAATCATAACAAGTAACTATTCAAAATTCTAACTCCTCTGCACAACAAGATGATTTGATATTATCTGTGATTGAACAACTTAAAACCCAAGTAGCTAATTGTACCAAGACCAATCTGGAAAATAAGAGTGTCAATGATACCTTAACTGCTGAGCTTGAAAGATATAAGGAACAAGTTAAAGTTTTGAAAGAAGGACAAAATGTTAACTTAAGGAGTAAGGATAACGTTTCAGACACATGTGCACAGTCTGTAGAGATTGATCTTCTTAAACAAACTCTTTCAGAACATTTAAAAGAAAAGGAATCTTTATTACAAACGGTTACTCTTCTAAAAAATGATTTTAAGAAAGAAGAATCTAGGAACATTGATAGAGAAATAGCTCTAGAAAAGCAGATCAAACAACTAGATAATATTGTTTTTAAAAGAGATCAATCTGCACAAACTGTTCACATGTTGACGAAACCTCAGTTTTTCTATGATAGTACCACTAAACAAGCTCTAGGTTTTCAAAATCCCTTCTATCTGCAGAAAGCTCAGCAGTCGAAACCAAAGCTATATGTTGGTGATATTATTGTTCAAACTAATCCTATTGTGATTCCTGACTCAGAAGAGACCTTAGCACTTGCTGAAGAGAGTCGTTCCAAAATGCTTTTAAAACATAAGGATAATATGATGTTAGAAAAGGAAAAGCAAGTTGATACCACACCTTATGCTGTCTTATCAACTTTCTCAGATTTTGAAACACAATTGTTCCACCAATGAATTATCTGCTGATCAAGCCTTTTGGTCTCAGAATCTCTGTGAATTTCTTTCGATCAGACTCCTTCTTAGTAGACCCACTAAGTTGAGTTTCAAAAGAACTTCTGAAAGTCACCATGATTTCATATGAGTTTGAAGAACTTAAACACCATCTTGATGGCTTTGACGTGGTTGTCAAAGAAAGAACCACAGACACAATCCACAATTGAGGTCTCGTAGGGTTTGAAATCATACCAAAGCTTGTATTAGGATGAAATGATTCCATTTGTAAGAGCTCTGAAGGGACTTTTTAATACATTCATCAATACTTGATTGATGACTTTTGAAGTCCCAAATGTCTTTCTCAAATGGTAACAGGGGCTATGGAACAACATTGTTTAGAGTAAAAAACATTTGAAGTTAAAATGAATCAAGTTTTGAACGAAAATGAACGACTCTTGGAACAAGTTATTAACAAAGATATTGTGAACATAATTATGAATTCTTCTGTGGATAATGCTTCTCTGAATGTCCATGAATGTAAAAAGTGTCTCAAACTTGAGACTGAGCTTCTCAATAAAAAGGATTTCATTGAAAAAGAGATTTACGATAAACTGTTCAGAAGTTTTACCACTCTTGAAAAACATTGCATCTCTTTAGAAGTTGACACTCAACTTAATCAGGAAATTTTTCAAAGGGACAATTCTGTTTTAAATCAAAGTGATCTAAGTTTTGATTAATATTTTGAATTAAATGAAATAAAAGCTCAGTCACAAGAGAAAGACACGGTCATAAAGAAGTTAAAAGAGAGAATTAAATCTCTAAGTGGTAATATGAATGAGGATAAGGTTAAGAAAGACTTAGAAGAGATTGAAACAATTAATATTGAATTGGATCATAGGGTGTCAAACCTTATTGCTAAGAATGAACATTTGAAACAGACTTATAAGCAACTTTATGACTCGATTGAACCAGCATGTATTCGATCAAAAGAACAATGTGATGTGTTAATTAATCAAGTCAATCAAAAGTCCTTGGAAATTTCTGATTTAAATGCAAAAATTCAGGAATAAGGTTTGACTATAACAACTCTAAAGGATGAATTAAGGAAACTTAAAGGAAAAGATTTAGATGATAATGTTGTTTGCAAACACATTATTGATCCAGAAATGCTTAAGATTGATGTGGAGTATTTGAACCCTAGATTGTTGAACAATAGGTCAGCTCACTCTGATTACCTTAAGCACACTCAGGAAGAAGCTGCGATTCTTAGGGAAATAGTGGAACAAGAAAAATCACAAAATCCTCTAAATGAATCCTTAGACTCTGCTTGTAAGTATGCAAAACAAATTCAGGAGTTGCTTATAATAGTCGGACAAACCTGCCCTAGCATCAACAATTCAAGTGAAAAATTAGTGGCTGTGACCCCAAGAACAAGGACAAAAGAGTTAGATTCACTGCGCCCGTCACATCCTCGGGAAACACAAACACAAAAAAAGCTTCCTCATCGAACTTAGTTTCTAACAAACCTATGTTGTCTTCTACAGGAGTAAAACCGTCTACTAGTGCTAGCGGATCACAGCCATGAAGCAATATAAAGAAACATAAGATTCTGCGAACACCAAGTAGTACTTAGAAGAATAAAGTAGAAGCCCACACTAGGATAGTTAAATCTAGTTTGAAAAATAAGAACAGTATAGTTGAACCTAAAGGAACTGCAAATGTGCAGCATTTCAAGCTTAATGCAAATTCTTAACTTCTATGTGTTAAGTGTAATGGTTGCATGCTTTCTGATAATCATGATTTGTGTGTTCTTAATTTTATCAATGATGTGAATGCTCGTAATAAATTTAAATTTGTTAAGAAAAGTTCAAAGAGAAAAGTTTGGAAACCAACAGGAAAAGTGTTCACAAATATTGGATACATTTGGAAACCTACTGGTCGGAATTCTCCTTTCAAGGTAGATGAAGGGTGCTTTTGTGAGACTTATGTAGGCCAATCCGCCCAATACGAGACACCGAAGCATTAAGTGCTTGCACTATAATATATATAGTCGGAAAGCTGCCCCCCCCCAACTTAGCGACTACTAGACACACACATACGCATCCGATGCACGTTGTCACTGTGCTAACATCTACTGCACATCTGTAGTACACATTGGTCTTACTCAAGGATATAACTTAGGAAATTTAAAAGAATGTTCCCTTGTTCAGCAAAACCTAAGATTAGTAAATTTGTATCTTGCTAACAAAATGGGAACCTAGTAAATCATTGGGGAAATCTATATGTTTTTGAATGTTCTCATCTTCCTCTATTAATGAATGCACGTGTCCCCTAATTGTTTCTGGTATTTGGACTCGGCTGTCCAATGCATTTATTGGACCGGGATCTCTTCAGCTCACCAATTTCGTCAATAAATTTTTGGGTACTGTCAAATTTAGAAATGATCACGTGGCAAAGATATTGGGATATGGTGATTATCAGATTGGGAATGTTACGATATCAAAGGTTTACTATGTAGAAGGACTTTGACACAACTTATTCTCCGTTGGGTAATTTTATGATTCGAACCTTGAAGTTGCTTTTTGTCAACACACCTGTTTCATTCGTAATCTAGAAGGTGTTGATCTATTGATGGTCTCGATGCAACATCCTGTATACTCTTTCTCTTAGAGTTTTGATGCATCCTCTCCTATATGTCTTCTTGTCAAAGCCTCAAAGACTAAAGTCCTGGCTATGGCACTGACGTCTGTCTCAACTAAACTTTGGTGCCAAATAAGCTTTTTAGAACCGACACGGTCTTGTTGAGGTCTTCTAAGTAAGTTTGAAAAAGGTCCATCTGTGTTCTGGGAGTGTTGCAATGCGGGCTAAAAGCAAGAAGAAACCCATAAACCTAAACTGAGAACCAACAAGAAAAACTCTATCTTTTGCACATGGATCTCTATAGACCAATGCGTGTAGCAAGTGTTAATGGAAAGAAGTACATCCTCGTCATTATCGATGATTACTCTCGATTTACATGGGTAAAGTGCTTTAGATCGAAAGATGAAGCTCTGGATTTCATAATCAAGTTTCTCAAGATGATCCAAGTATGGCTTAAAGTACATGTCCGACGAATCAAAACAGATAATGGAACTAAATTTGTTAATCAAACTATGCGTGAATATTATGAGAAGGTTGGCATTTCTCATGAAACATTTGTTGCTCGCTCTCCACAGCAAAATGGCGCCGTTGAAAGACGTAATCGTACGCTAACTGAAGCTGCCCGCACAATGTTGATTTATGCGAAAGCTCCGTTATTCTTATAGGCAGAAGCAGTTGCTACCGCATGTTACACCCAAAATCGTTCCATCATACGTCTTCGTCATGGTAAAACACCATATGAGCTTTTACATGACAAACTTCCTGACTTATTGTTGATCCTAATAGAATAGATCTTGAATTCCTTAGCTTATGTAAGGCTAAGTTGTATTGAATAAATTCAAAACAACTAGGATAGAAACATTGATTGTGAATATCAAAGACTATGTGGAATCTAGTCAATGATACTAAGAAGAATTTCAATGAAACAGTAATGAATAAGATCAATAATAAACAGTTTACCAAACTTTCAGCCTTAATATAATACGAACACTCTTAATAGTGTTAGGGTTACAAAACCTTGAAGCTATGAAAAACTCTATGAACTTTGATATGATTTGATACCTTAAACTCTATGCCCTAGGACCTCCTTTTATACACCAAGGAGTCCTAACTGGCTTACAATATTTTCCTAAGTTATCATGATCTTCTAAACAAATAACTTATACGTTCTTTTGAAATATTATCTCATTCTTTATCACATAAGTATTCTTGATCTCCAATCAATCTTTATCTTTTTAGCAGTTGTAATCTTTCAGAATCTTTCAGCAATTGTAACATTGTACCAGCAGCATTAACTCTTCAATACTAACAATAGTAACTTTTGTACCAGCAGCACTAATTGAGCACAAGCAGCATTAACTACTTAGAATATTTTCTTCATTCTTCATTAGCAGTACTAAGTTACACTAGCAGTACTAACTTTACTCTAGTAGTACTAACATTACTAGCAGTAGTAACTAACAGTACTAATATACACTAGCAGTAGTAACTTATACTAGCAGTAGTAACTAGAAGTACTAACTACTTAGCATATTTTTCATAAAGATTACTAACAACATTAATTTATGCTTAGCAGTACTAACCACCACACTATACGCTGAGTAACTCTAAAGATCAGCAACAAGTCTTTTAATCCTAAAACATCCTCACCTAAACTTGCTATTTATATTCAAATCATCAGTTTCTGTATTAAAAGTTCATAAACACCAGGAGGATGTTCAAATACTTCATTGATTTTGAGTTTCTTAGTCATGATCGTTTAAAAAGTTGATGCACATTTCATTTTCCAATGCTCAGTTTGAAAGCTTCTTATTGAGCATTTCCTGTATTGTAGCTTTTGTAAGGGATATCTTTTTCCTTACCAACATAAAGAGATGCATATTTGAAAACCTCACAAAGTGTACTCCACTTGAATCAAATAGCTTCCAAACTATCATTTTGTTTCCTTGTATATACCTCCACACTAGATCTTCTACATGATGTTCAAACATTGTCTTCGGATCACCCCATAGTACTCTCTCATAGCCCTCTTCTGGTCTTGTAAACCCATGCCTAGCTTTAACTATTTTCTATAGAGTTTCTAAATCTTCTCTGTCAAAGTTTCTAAGCATATGAATAATGGCTGAGTACCTCTTTGAACTTCCATCAGCTCTTATAATTTGATAGATGCTGATATTTCCTTCTTTAATGATCTTGTAATCAACAATGCTTGGAGGTTTAGTAGATAAAGGAATAGCATCAATTGCTACACCTTCTTCATCAGAAATAACTTCCATAAGCTCTTTCATCTTAGCTTCTTCTTGATCATCTTCTATCTTTTGCTTCTTAGCCTTTTTGTTCTAGCTCATCACCTGCTCTCTTAGAACTACTCTCTTGTGCCATCTTTGCTTTATCTTTCTTCAAGCTTTCTCTCACCAACTCAATATCCATATCAACAAACATGTTTACCCTTGTCATGGCTTTATCAAATAACTTCTGAATTTCTACAAATGACTTGTTCTTCAATTGACTTTGCTTGTAACCAGCCATGTGTTTCACATAAGTTAACATTGTACTTTTCTTTTGTGCTTTAGTTGGTGGCTTGTTCCTCTTTTCTTGAGCTCTTAACGCTACAAAGTGTTTCTTTCTCTTCTCCAAGAGTTCTACAAACAATCTAGCCTTCTCTTCATCTGTCAATTCTTCTTGCTCTCTTGCTTGCAATCTTTCAGCTAATAACCTATCAGCATCCATCATTGCTTGTGTGTTATCCCATGATTCAATTAAAGCTATGTTGGCTTCTTCTTCCTTTTGTCTTGCAAGCCTTTCTTCTTCCAATTCAGTTTGTAATTGAGCTTGAACCATTTAGTAGCAACTCTTGTCATAACATAATTGATCCTTTCTCTTTACGACTTTCTCAAGCTTAGTGATTTTCGCCTTGCCTTTGTCATGTGAAGGTTTTGATGCAATTGGTGTTGTTGTTGTTTCACTTGGCCTTTGAATCATAACTGCTCTAACTTTGGGTTTTGCAGCTTTGATCTCTATTAAAGTCTGAGCCAGGATCAATTCATCAACAGTTGTTGTTGTAGCACTGTCAGTAGTAACTTCAACACTAACAGTAGTAACTACTTCACTAGCAGTAGTAATTGGATCAGCAGTACTAACCTCCTTCTCAACCACATCCTATTCTACAAACACTTCCTCGCCATCAAGAATACTTGTATCAAACATTTCTTCATCATTCCTCCCCTGAGTCTCATTAACCAATGTAACTCCTTCATCAGCATCAATACAATCAATTATCCACCCCCTGTTTGGATGCATCCTCCTGATCACCTAAACTGGCTTTATCAGAGGATTCTAACCTTCTAGCTGAACCAACCTTCCTTAACCTTTTGAGCTATGGAGTTCTTGACTTATTCCTCCTTTCTAGCTTCTTGACCCTCTTATTTAGACTAGCAATTTCACTATCTTGAGCAGTCTTGGCCTTCTCCAAATCAAGAACTTTCTTTTGTAAGTTGGTAAATAAATCCATCAATTCAGTAAGTGTCAGTCTATCCTCACCACTAAGCAGTGGATCATTAGAAGTTGTAGGTACATTTTCCACATTTTCAGTCTCATCTGTCATAGGTTTTGTAAGACCACTAGGTTGAGAAACTTCAGTGTCCTTCCTCTGTTTCCTCCTAGGTTATTTCTTATGAGGTTGTGATGTAGACGGTTGAGTAATAGTGGGTGTGTGATGAGGATCAGTGGGATTAGCTGAACCTTCACCCATTTCTTCCTGAGCTTGAACCATCATTGTTTGAAATAAAGGTGTCATTATTCCAGAAAAACCTTTTCCTTCTCTCTTCATGTTATCAAAAATATTCTTTGTGTAAGAGGGAGTAACATAAATCATTTATGATGTGACATATCCCCGACTTGTTGATTAACAAATACTTGCACAAACCTTGGATACATCTAGAATTTAACCATACTATCCACATTCTTCACCATACTATCAAAGATATACTTGGAAAAGTTGAATTTTTGGTTTGTGACTAAGCAGATAATTATAGAAGCCATAGTGTTACTGAATTCGTTCCATGCAGTAGTCTTAGCACTTAGGCATTGCAAAATTGTATGAATCAAAAACTTCCATCGAAGAGAAACGAAAGCTTTATAATAAAATGTAAGCTTCTGAGAAAGTTTTTCATACCCCATGAGTGTAAGTTGTTCAAAAATTGCAGCATTTGGCAAACAATCAACACCATTAGTATCTTCTAGTTGAAGATCTCTCCTTATTGTGGATTCAGTTATAATCACCTTTTTCTTATCCACTAGGGCTTGCAATTGTACTTCCTCATTAACCGTTTTGGCTTTAATAGTATCCCAGAACTATTTAAACATGAACAATAGATTGTAGGATTGACGGTTAAAGCATATTTGATAGGGGTTGCATTCAAAAAATCAACTATCTCCTCAAACCCTTCACTTTTAGTGGGTTTCTCCAAAAAACGCAACTAAATTATGAGTATCAGCAAACTTTAGATCCAACATTATGTTGGGTTTTAATGAAGAATGATGAAATTGAGTTAGGGTTTATGATTAGAGAGTATATGAAAGATTAAAATCGATTGAATGAGTGATTGAAACCCTTAATCAAAGTATTTTTGAAAATACCCTCAACATCATTAACGTTCACCAATAGTTGTAAGTTATGCCTAACAGCATTAACTTTCAACTAGCAGTAGTAAGTAACCCAGCAGTAGTAACTCAACAGTAGATTAAGCCTGGCAGCATTAACTTACAACCAGCAGTAGTAAGTTATGCCTAGAAGCATAAACTTTTTCTAGCAACAGTAAGTTTATGCCTAGCAGCATTAACTTTGAATTACCAGCATTAACTCTAATTCCTTTCAAATCAGCATTTCCATCATTAAATTAATATTTTAACTTACAAATTCTCTTTGTCTGTTTTTTATTTCTCTCAATTCTTTTAGCTCACAATTCTCTCTATTTGTTTTTTAATTTCTCTCAATTCTTTTAGCTCACCAAATCACTCTGTCTGTTTTTATCACACATCTCTCTTTCTGTTTTTCAACTCACAACTTCTCTCAATTCTTTTTCTCACTAAATTACTCTATCTGTTTTTATTTTCACACATCTCTCTTTCTGTTTTTATTCTCACTTATTCTCTCAATTCTCACAGTATTAATTATACTTAACAGTATTAAGTATAACTAATAGTATTAGCTTAGCAGTATTAAGTATAACTAGCAGCACTAATTATACTTAACAGCAGAAACTTGAAGTTACCAGCACTAACTCAAATTTCCATCCTTAGAAGCTTTTGCATTCCATTCCAATTATAATTCGTGTATAATCCGTTGCATATTAACACAATTAACCTCCCCTCAATCAATACTTCAGAGGTTAAGCATTCCAATACTTGCAATAAGATATTAAAATCTGCTAACATCAAATGCTTTTGTGAGCAAATCTGCAACATTCTAATCTGTGTGAATCTTGATCATCTGGATAAGCTTCTTCTCATTAGAATCTCTGATAAAGCGGTGCCTAATCTCAATGTGCTTTGTTTTTGAATGAAAAACAGGGAAATCAATCTACACCCAAGAATTTGACAACCTCCTGTTGTAGACTTCCTATCCAAGCTTGCTAAGCATTAATCACTATCAGTGTTTTGCTACCAAATCAAAAGTTGTGTATCTTTTGGATACAAAAGGCCTAATTTGGTGAACTTTTAAGTATCTAATAATTCTTTTCACATGCTGAAGATGTGACACTTTTGGGTTGACTTGGGTATCTGCATATGCATACACTGAAACATAATATCAGGTCTTGAAGAAGTTTAAGAATAATCAATGAAACCAATCATGGATCTATTTGAATGTACATCCACTTCTTAGCGTCTTAATCCTTGAGCTAAAGGTTTTTGAATTTCCATAGGTCATAGTGCTTGCTGTCTTAACTTCAGTAAACCAAATTTCTTTAATATCTAGTCACATTACTTGTCTTGACTGATAAAAATCCTATCTTCTGCTTTCTTTACTTGCAGTCCTAAGTATATGTGTTTTCACCTCAATAAAAAACTCATCTGAAACTTATTATGCATCATCTTCTCAAACTCTGTGCATATGGTCTTCTTTGTACGAGCATAATTATGATTAATATCTACATACACTTGAACTAACAGAATATCACCTTTGTCCCTTCTGATAAACATAGTCTTGTCTATCTTTCCTCTCTGAAACCTATTGTCCAACAAATAAGTTAACAAGGTTTCATACCAAGCTTTTTTCTTTTCCTTCTTTCTTTTTTTTCTATTCTTAGAATTGCGGGAGGTATTTGAAGATGTGTTGGTGCGCGGTTCGGATCGGATCCAGGGCAGATTGATGCAGTCAATAAAGTGCCCTTTTCTACTTTGTATACTACTATTGGAAAGTTACGGTTCTTCTATCCTGGTGGTTGACAAACCTATGACTTCCTCTTCAATCTTTACCATAAAGAAAATCTCTCTTGAAATCCATCTGGTACACCACAAAATCTTTTAAAATAATGGAATAGGATATGAATAGGCAAAATTGCTTCAATTCTAGCAACAGGAGCAAAGACTTCATCATAATCAATCCCTTCTTCTTGTGTGTACCATTGAGCAACCAACCTTGCTTTGTTCTTTATCACAATGCCTCTTTCATCCTTCTTATTCCTGAAGACCTATTTAGTGCCAATAGCCCTTTTTCTATTTGGTAAATCCGCCAAGGTCCAAACCTTTTGTAATTTGAATTGTAGAAGCTCATCCTACATAGATTCAATCCAGCTTGGATCCTTTAATGCATGAATTACCTTTTTGGGTTAACCCCCCCCAAACCAAAACCCCCCCCCCCGAACCCAACTTTCTTTGTGATAGAAAGAAAGCAAGCAAATAAGCAATTTTGAAAGTCTTTATGGTTTGTTCTTTGCTGAACTGAACTAAACAAACCATGTTCTTTCAAATTCTTTGTCATTCTTCTTGTTTGAGGTGCTAAATTCAAGTCTTTAATAATTTGTTCAACCGGATGATCTTTGTGTATTCTTATAGTTTAAATAAGACTGACAGTCATAAATGTATTCAAATTGTTCATGTCAGCCTCTGCACCAACATCTTCATAATCATCTGAATACACAATATCTTCCAATTCGGGCATATTTGGATCATTTAGAAGTTCAATGCTTGTATTACTACTAACAGCATTAACTTTTATGCCAGCAGTATTAACAGTTGAACTAATAGTATTAACATTGTTAGTGTTGTTTCCATCACTAGCAGTATTAATATTGTTAGTGCTGTTAACACTATCATTCTTATTACTTGGATCACCACCTTCTTTTCCTGGATCTTTAGTAACCTTCTTTTCATTATCTCCTGGAGGTTTGAATCCAGCTTCAGGAGAACTCTTTGAATTTTAAGAGAGTAGTGGATCAGCAGGCCACAATGGTAGCATAATGTAATCTTTGTCAGGTTCTGTCTCCTTTCAAGCTTTACCTGCATCATCACCTGACTTTTGTTCTGCATTTACCATTAGATGATTTTCACTACTAACAACTGGCTTATAATTCATTGACTTTGTTAGTGCATCAATATCAAAAAGCCAATTTGGTCCACTTTCTACAATATTAGGTGTATTCTCACTAAATTGGATATGCAGGTTCTCTTCAACTATCCTTTTTCTACTGTTGTAATGACTATAAAAGGTCTTTACTTATTAATTGTAGTACCCAACCAAAGAATCCTTCATCAGCCTTACCATCAAAAACTGCCTAAAGTGTTATATGATATTGTGAATTGTAAACAGGAACCAAATATGGTCTCATAAAGCATAAAGCTGGTTTCTACAAGAAAAAGTTCCTAAGGGGTTTGTTAATGAGGCTTAAATTACTTTTTACCATATTTTGCCAATAGCAAGCTGTAATTAATTGCTTCAGCCCTAAAAGTAGTAGTAGATTAGCTTGGAATCAGCCAGCATTTGTCTAGCAGCCTCAATTAGTGTTCTATTTTTCCTCTCAGCTACTCTATTTTGTTGAGGAGTTCTAGCTACACTAAATTCTCTCTTAATACCTTTTCTCTCACAAAACTGATTTTCCCCCCCCCCCAAATCCCCTCCTTATTCTTGAACTCAGTACCATTGTAACCACCTAATTAGCTTAACACTGTGTTATTTGATTTTCTACTTCTGTTATAAGGACTTAAGAATCCCACTTAGTCTCCATCCTTAGTAGCTAGAAAGAAAACCAATCTAAGCTACTATTAATATCTGTGACAACTAGGCAATACATCTTTATCATTTTTTTAAATGCTTTTTACACAATGTTAGACCAAACAATCCATGTGCAAATATGTTAAAGGTTGGCTGATTGAACTTACTGTTTTGGACTTACAAGAAGGATCTATGTGCTAGCCCTATTTGACAAGCATCACATGTAATGATCATTTTCAAAGCGTTTTGAAGTAGACCTCCTTACAAGATTTCCCTTAACCAGTTTATTTATAGTTTTGAAATTTATGTTTTGTGTTTTGTCTAAGCCTACTATGCCACAGTTTAGATCATCAAATGTGGCTTTTGCAAAAGTGACAAGTTAGTCCTCTTTAAGAAACAATATTCTTTAAATCAACACTATACATATTGTTCTTTCTAGGAACCTTAAGTAAAACATGACTTTCATCAGTTAACTTAAAGTTGAGGATAAATAATACTTCAGTGTATTAAAGAGATAACACTATTCTTTTTGGTCACACATTTGTGAGTCACTTAAAGAGGTTTAAACTGTAATTCTTCTTACAAAAAATAACACATTCTCAAAAATCTAATTTACCTCAGTTTTGATTGTACCTTGCCTGTGATTTTCCCAACTTTAGGGTTACCTCCAATTGGCAACTTTTCATCCATCCAATTTCTTCAAAAATCAGGTATAGATATGACAGGTTCTCTGTATGTGCCTTGGAGCGTCCGCTGTCAATCACTCCTTGGTCTGTAAATCCATTTGTGGATTGCCTCTGGCACATGTGGTAGAAAATTTAGTCTCTTTGGCACCCAAGCCTCAATGACTTGTATTTCCTTTTTTTTTTTTTTTTTCCTTGTGCATCAATATAATCAAACCTTTTTAGAATGGTTTATGCACTGTTGTGTTTAGAAACATGGTCTATGTTGGGATTCTTAATTTGATGAGACAAAGTGAATAAAAGAATGAAACAAAAGGACTTAAATGCAAAAGAAGAATTCTTCAAAAGATGGAAGATTTTGAAGATTTTGGAAGTCTCCTAAGAAGGATTAAAGATTTTAGAAGATAATATTATATGTTAGGAAGATATTATTTGTTCTTATCTTTTGTAATTTGTTCTTATCCTTTGTAAACCTAGATATCTCTAGTATATAAAGAGATATCAGGCATATGGTTTTAGGCATCCAGAAAACATAGAACTCTCCCAATGAGAGTTTAGAAAAATGTATGGGTGTACACGTTTAGTTAGTAGTTAGATTAATAGTTAGTTAGTAGCTCCAAGGTATAGAATTGGGGTAAGGTGGAAACGTAGGAGAATAAAAACCTTGTTTGATAAATATATTGTCTTATATTCGCAGATGTATTTATTGTGTCTGTAAAAAATATCCTAGATGGGCTTAAACGATCTCCACAATTGGTATCAGAGCCATGTGACTCTCGATCTAGTATCACAAGGTTTTTACATATGTAATTTTCTGTTTTTAGGTAAAAGTAAAATTTAGTAAAACTAGGGTTTGTTAATAAAAACATAAAGTTAATCTATAGGAGCACGTGTTCAAGGTTTTCAAGAAAGAAAGGTTTGGTTTATACTCTTCACTGAATTATATGTTAGAAGGTTTTTTAAACAGATTCAGGGTTCAGGTTTGGCCGCTCCGTCTTAATGATGATATCACTAATAAAGGAGTTGATCGTTTTAGGTGTTAAAGTACTTCTTGATGTTAAAAGTTTTTCTGTAGATGATAAAGGAATTTTGTGTTCGGATCTATGGACAAGAAGAAAGGTTACAGGGATGAATCCCTAACATTGGTATTTATGGATCAACAAATAATAGTTAAAGCTTTTGTTTAAAAATGGGTTTTCAAGATTATGTTGCTGCACTATAAAATTTTGTTATGGACGATACTACTGCTGGGCATCATTGTTAATACTACCATGTTTTCTTGTTACTACTGCTGCCAAAGTGACACATTAGTGGCAATTTACTAACACTAAAAAATGTCACAAAAAGAATGGGAGGAAGGAGAATGCAGTTTAGTGACAAATTAACGACAGTTTTGTGACACTAAAAGTGTCGTCTGGATAATACTGAAGGTATCCTTAAATAGTGGTTATAATTTAGTGATGCTCGTTGCGACAAGAAAAAGAAGCCAGCAAAAGAACGCAACAAAAAGGAAACAACAGGTATTGTGGAATTATATTGATTGGTTTAAGATACATACTGGTCATGATGTATGATTGGTATGTTTATGTTGTTGGTTTGTGTTTCAGAATATGAGTGATAAGAGTGAAGTTTCTCTTGATTGCGCATGTGAAAGGTTACATTAGGGTTTGGTAACTGTGATTAAGAGAAAGGTGGAAGAGATGCGTGGTTAATGGTAGTTTGAAATTGAATGAGATATAGCAGTTTAGGATATGATTTGTTTATTTGGGAATGGTATTTGTTATGATGTGAAATCCTTGATTAGTAGGGATTATATTCTACTCCCATATATAGTTTCTTTGTGCTGCTAATTTGGTCTACAAGTTTATTAATACTGCTACGTTTTAGCAGTTAATGTTGCCAGGAATTTCGTGTGTATGTGGGCCTTTTGGAGTATTCATATGTTGAAGTATTGGAAGCTCATTGGCAGCTATGTGATTATTGATATTCAAGTGTTGTCCATACTATAAAGATTAATACTGTTGGCTTAAAGGGTTACTTCTGTTGGACGTGGTTGTATTTGGATATGGATGCAATGTTTTGGGCTGGTTCGTGATGTACAAACAGTAGTAAGCCCAAGTGATTAATACTGCCAATGAAATGTTTAGTGCTGCTTAATGAGTAGTGTGCCTGGTAATAAATTAATTAGTATGCTAGTATGATTTTTTCATGCGATGCTCGTACTTGTTATTACTGGTGGTACTTTACTTATTGCTTTAGTTTGTACGATATGTTTATTGTGCTCATGGAGGATTTTAGTTTGGGTTTGTGTATTAGTATGCTCCAGGTTTAGAAATTATTTAAGACTGTTGGGTTAATTTATTTATACTGCTTAGTTGTATCAGATATTGGATGACAACTCCAGACGATCCTGGATCTCGGACAGAACAGAAAAGCCAAGTTTGATTGAGTTTGGTTTTGGTTTCTACTGTTTGGAACATGTTATGATTTTAAATGTTCTTAAACGTTTAAAGGCTCATATTTATTGGATTAATTGGTTACGAAGATGATTAATTATCACCTATTTGAAGTTGAAGTGGAATTACTTGGGTACGTGTTCTTATCATATCTCAAATGGCTTACAACATTTTGAGGTAACTTGTTTGTGTTTTCAATGTTTGTGACAAAGACTTGTCAAATCTAGCAATAGGTCTTTGCTATCACTATAAGGAGTTACGTTGTTATGCTCAGTGTCTCATAGAAGATGAGGATTTTGACAAAGAGATTGCGGTCTACTTATATTTCACAGATTTATTTATAAGTTTGAGTCTCTGGATAGTACAAGATTAAGACCACAATGTTTGGGTTATTCTACTTCAGATCTTGTTCATTGTTACTTAGTTTTATTCAACGAGTAATCATTTCATAGTGACGACTTAATTGAAGAGTCAAGAGTTGGTTTAACTTATGGGTTTCAGGGGGTAGCTTAATGTTTAGAATGTTTAACCATTGACATTGCGTCATTGAGGTGAAGGGTTTTACTTCTGCTAGTCATTTTTACTAACTGCTAGTGTGAGTTTCTTCTTACGCTAGTTTTATTTTTCTTATGGTGCTTAATGGTGGGTATTGTGTGTTGTTTGTATGC
Source organism: Tanacetum coccineum (assembly GCA_026074375.1). Taxonomy (NCBI): domain Eukaryota; kingdom Viridiplantae; phylum Streptophyta; class Magnoliopsida; order Asterales; family Asteraceae; genus Tanacetum; species Tanacetum coccineum. The sequence continues at coordinate 89,740 of BQNB010001351.1, read as the reverse complement.
CTGGGATTTTGTTGGGGGCGGCGGGTTTGTCAAATTATTTCGACGTTATGCGTTTGGATAAAGGTTAATTTGTAACCTTTAAGTTCGATGATTACCCCAAATCATTTGAAAGTTTTCATATATATTTCCAAAAATACCCTCTATTTCTATTAATACAGGCCTAAGCTCAGCCTCTTTTCTAAAATATACACACTTGAACAACAGCCACTCCACCAGACCCACGTCCAACTAAAGCCCCTCTGTACCCCACCCCCCCCCCCCCCACCCCCACATCCCCCCCTCCTCTCAGCCCCCCACCCCCCCCCCCATCAGAATCTCCCCACCCACCACCCCAAACACCCCCCCCCCCTTCCTACCTCCCCCCTCCCTCACTACCTCCCTCCTTCTCACTCCCTCTCCTGCCCCGACCACTCAAAATTTTAGTTTGCCTATAGCCCTTGTTGGGCTGTTTTACATTCCCATTAAGTGTGTATTGGTTTGTAGTGGTCAAGATCAAAGTTGCTTATATTCATATGTCTCCTATTGGATTATGACACCAAAAAAGGGGAAGAAGGCGTTAACAGGTACATTTGGCAGTCTTATTGTCATTGGTTGTGTGGCATGGTACAAGGAAATCTACTTAAGGGGGAAGTTTTGTTTCATTCAGCAGAGATGATCTCATCCTCAACTTAAGTGGGAAGCTTTGGCTTTATGATGAAGTTCGTACACGACTTTGTTTGTTTTGTCATCATCAAATAGGGGAAGATTGTTGGGATTCTTGATTTGATGAGACAAAGTGAATAAAAGAATGAAACAAAAGGACTTAAATGCAAAAGAAGAATTCTTTAAAAAGATGAACCGATTTTAGAAGATCTCCTTTATAGAAGTTTAATTAAAGAAGATAATATTATATGTTAGGAAGATATAATTTGTTCTTATCATTTGTAAACCTAGATATCTCTAGTATATAAAGAGATATCAGGCATATGGTTTTAGGCATCTAGAAAACATAGAACTCTCCCAATGAGAGTTTAGAAAAACGTGTGGGTGTACACGTTTAGTTAGTAGTTAGATTAATTGTTAGTTAGTTAGTAGCTAAAAGGTATAGAATTGGGGTAAGGTGGAAACGTATGAGAATAAAAACCTTGTTTGATAGTATACTGTTCTTTATATTCCGCTGCATATTTATATTATCTGTAAAACATATCTTGGATGGGCTTAAACGATCTCCACACATTCTATTACTTTAGTCTTTGGTTTCCAAACCCAACAGGTTGAGGCCTTAACAACATTAACATGATTTCCCTTAACAGCATTAAGTACTGCTTTTGGCCAAGCAGCATTAACTATTGCTTTTGGCCTAGTAGTATTAACATTCATACCACTAACAGTATTAACCCTCTTATTAAAATTACTGTTTTTAGTTGCTGTTTTGTCGTTAATGGGTCTTCTAACAGTTGAATGTGCTTTATTAAAAACATTTTTCATTGGTCTTGCACTATTTACTATTGTTCTAGGTTGAGCAGTATTAATGGTATAAAACAGTATTAGTAAGTGATGACTAGGCCAAGACTCTCACTAATACTACTTTTGAACCATGTTCCTTTTAGGGACTGTGGGTGAGTCATTCTAGAAAAAATTTTGGTGATTTACTCTTTGAGTATTGTTCACATTGGTTTTACCTCTTTTTTATTAATAAACTGTCTCTATGGGTAATCACAATTACTGCAGGTGATTAAAATTCACACACATTCAGCAAGCTTTGTTAATAATCTCAAAATTACTTCATAATTCTTTGTGACATTCATGTTATTTAGTTCTTTGGTTTCCTTTAGGACTATGTGTGTTCAGCCTATTTTGATTACCTTGTTTAACAGTTGTTTTCCTAGGGAGATTTTACTTGCTCTTTAGATTTAACAAACTTTATTTTAGCAAAACTGACATTAATTGTTTTTTTTTTCTCTTTCTTAGCCTTGAGGCGTATCTTCTTCCTAACTATCATACACCCAATCCATAATATTAGAGCACCGTTATTCTTACTGGGCAACCTTAGGTTTTTTCTACACAAAGCCTTAGCTTCAATAGTCTCAACTACAGAACTTCTTAACTGTAGACTCATTTATCTATAGGCTTATTTACAAACTCCTCTAGACCAGAACAAATCTTGTTTGGAGGCATAATGTCTTCTGTATAGGATGGGGGGGGAGGCGAAAGGTAGGTAAACATGTTGTTAACTTAAACATGTTTTGCACTTATCAACTATCTGACAATCTAGTAGTTTGTTTAAGTTTTTAGATGAATTCTCAAATTTTTCTACAGTTAGCTGAATTTCATCTTTTTGTTTTTGATCCAGTTCCAACTTTCTCCTAAGCTCTGTAATGGCTACTTCTTTTAAATAAATCTCACATTTTAAGAGCTTAATATCTTCTTCATAAACAGACCTATTTTTCTTATAAACTAGAAGTCTTGCTTCTACAGACTCTAAACCTGTTTTATGTCCTTAAGTCTTTTAAAAGTTGTTCATTTTGTTCTTTAAGAATTTTAACATTTTCCAAACAAGATGATGAACAGTGGAATCAGTAGATACTCAGGAGTTAGAACTTGTTTGAAGAGTGAGCCATAAATAGCCAAAGTTAGTTGACCTTCTTCTGCTTTATCAGTCCAATCATTAATCACAAGACCATCACATGAGATCAAAGCATTGGAAGTAGTTGTCTCCACTGGCACACTTCTTCTTGAGCTTTCCCTGTTCCTGTTATCTTGGTTTCTTGGAGCTCTGCACTCCCTAGCAAAGTGTCCCCTCTTGTGGCAGTTGTAGCACTCCACCTTGGACTTATCAAACCTAATGGTCTCATTACACATTCTATAGTCACTTCCTTCTAGTGTTCTTCAAGACCTTCTAGCTTCATAGGCAAACATAGCCATCTGCCTCTCATAATCCAGCTCTTCCAAGTCATCTGGATTAAGAGTGTTTGTTGTAGATCCTCATTTGCAAGTTGAGGATTGTTTGGTTGTAGAAAAGAATGCACATATCACAGCATCACTCAAGTTATCAACATTTGTGGAGTTAGCAACACTAACTTGAGTGCTAACAGCAGAAACTCCATGAACAGTGTTAACTTCTTTATTAGTGCTGCCAGAGTTGTTAGATGACACAAAAGCCAAGTTTTGTGCACTTGTATTTGAGCTTGATGTCCCTTTGACTTCTGGTTCATATACTTTAAGATTGTTGTAGAGATCATCCATGCTCATTGTCTCTAATTCAGGCTTATTCCTCCATACAACAGCATGTGTGTTCCATTCTGGTGACAAACTTCTCAATAGCTTTTGGTTCACATCTTTTTGTGAAAGTTTTTCACCCAAAATCTCAAGCTGACTCACAAGCTTTTGAAGCCCTTATTCAAAAAAAAGGGGGTTTCTTTTTGATCAATGGGTCTTTGAGCTTGGGCAGAGAAGTTTTTTTACTGATGCTTTAAGAGATTTCTTTTTAGTTTTCTTTTGTAAGCTAGATTTCCCCCAATTTTTCAATTGCTTCAGCTGAGACTTCGCATCATTGGGTGATGTTTTAATCTTTAATGTTGTTCTTTCAGGACATCCCGCAACTAAAATAATGCCATCATCAAGGTGCTTCTAGCCTTTACCTCTAATCTCTTATGAGCCTTCTCTTCAACAGTTATAGAAGGTATTACTTTTCAACACCTTCCACAACTATTGTTTTTGGTGCAGAGTTTCCATTCTCTATGACCTCCCATAGAGCATAGTCAATCATCTGGATGTACTATTCTATCCTCATCCTCTAGATCTCAAACTTACCAGGTTTGAGCATTGAAACCTTGGATGCAGCCACCATATGTGCAGATTCTGAATCCATATCTTCTAGCAAAGAGATCTTTTGTATTCAAAAGGTTCTTCTTATTCAAAGATTCTAACAAGTCTGATGCCACTTGTTGGTTCACACTTCGATAGGTATTGGAATTCCTTAAGCTTGTGTAAGGTTTAGTTATTGCAAGATAAATCCAACACAACTATGATAGAAAACTTTGATTGGATCATTACTAAAGATTATGCGGAATCTAATATTTAATATAAGTAGAATTCTTCAATGAAACAGTAAACAAAAACACAATTTAATCTCAACAAATAAAAGTCCAATATTATTTATTACAAATAATACGAATACTCTCTTAGTATTAGGGTTACAAAACCTTGAAGCTATGACAATTCTATGAATGACTCATTTTTGATACTTTGATACATAAAACTCTATACCTTAGGACCTCCTTTTATACACCAAGGAGTCCTAATGGGATTACAATATTTTCCTAAATTATCATGATCTTCTAAACAAATAACTTATACGTATCTTTTACAAAAATATCTCATACATATCCATAAAGCAATCTTATCTTTTTCCTGGAGAACGCAGGTCTTTATCCTTTCAGCAGTTGTAATCTTTCAGCAGTTGTAATCTTTTATACCAGCAGCATTAACTTTCAACACCAACAGTAGTAACTTTTGTACTAGTACTTCTTTGTGTAACACCATTGCCTAAAAACATAGCAATTAAGGCTAGGAAAGTGTCAAATTCTAAGGTCAAAACTAGTCACTTCACATCCTCCACTAAAAAACGAGCAAGGTCAAAAACAAAATGAGAATGTACTTGCAAGAGGAATGTATAGAATCACAAAAACAAAGACACAAACACCGGATTCTAAAACTAACATAAATTTTTCTAATTCCACAGGTGTAGAAAGTTCTAATAGTGTTAGAAGACCAACGTCTAAGGACACCAAATCGAAGAATGGAGTCTTAAAGAACACTAATGCTAAGAGTTCAAATGCACATGTTCGGAAGATGTCATGTAGTGTTAGTATAGATTCTAATAAGTGTGAAACAATGAAGTTAATTAGTTGTCATGCAAACAAAAGTGTATTAAATACCAAGAATATAACTGGTGTAAATGATGGTTCGATCATTGATTGTGTTTCTTGTGGTAAAGATGTGTTTTTACTTTCTCATAAAAAATGTGTTGCTCGTTATGCTTTGTCTAGAAACTCTAGTGTAGAAAGAGCCTTATTCACTACTCTCATAGCAGCAAAATCTAAGACTTTAGGAGCTACTTCTGTAGTTGCGAAATCTAGATTAAGCGTTGCTAAAACCCCAACAGCAACAAATAAGGTCTCTAGAGCATTACCACTATCTCCTGATTCTAGTCAAAGTAGGACACTTAGTAATTACATGAAAAACAAAATTGCAACAAGTAAAATGTGGCAAAAATGGTTTGAATACCAACAAAGCTTTAATTGGACACCCAAGAGTAAAACTACTCAATCACTTCCTAGTGAAACAAAGAGTCGTATCCATGTTCGTTCTAAATCTAACACACCGGTTACCACTCAGAAATGGGTAGCCAAACTATCCACTATTCCATCTGCATTTATTTCATGTGATGTAGGTGATCCAACTCGTCCTTTGGATTGTTTATAGCGGATGCTCGAAGTATATGACTGGCAATCTTCAACTGCTGAGAAATTTCGTTGAGAAATTCATGGGAACAGTCCGCTTCGAGAATGATCATTTCACTACAATCATTGGATACGGAGATTATGTTCAAGGCAATCTTACGATATGTCACGTTTATTATGTTGAAGGCCTCGGACACAACTTATTTTCAGTCAGGCAATTTTGTGATGGAGACTTAGAAGTAGCCTTTCGTTCAAACACATGTTATGTTCAGAATTTAGAGGGTGGTGACTTGCTTATCGGTTCTCGTGATTCAAATCTTTACACTATCTCTATTTCTGAAATGGCGGCTTCTTCTCCAGTGTGTTTAATGTCCAGAGCCACATCAACAAAATCCTGGTTATGGCACCGCAGGCTTTCTTATTTGAATTTTGGTACCATTAATCAACTCACGTCAAAAGATCTAGTTGATGGACTTCCAAAATTTAAGTATAACAAAGATCACCTATGTTTTGTTAGGTTTATGGAAAAGTGTCGATTATGTGGTTTTATTATATTTTGTTATTAGACTTTATTTTGTTTAGTTTAATATAGCTTGTAATAAGGTTTATTATGCTTTAAGTAAGAAATAGCATAATAACCAAAGTCTAGGGACTAGTATTGTCAAGTTAGGAAAATAAGGAAGGGAAGCCTCCCTCCCATTGCCTATAAATAGCCCTTTAATCTTCATTAGAGGGTGATGCCCTTGTAATTAACTCTCATTTTCCCTCCATAATAAGATTTGAATTTTCCCTTTACTTGCCCTCATTCTCTCTAATCTTACATGTTGATATGATTGATTCAAGATTCATGTGACCTATCAAGTGGTATCAATCGCCAATAGAGAAGTAGAGTGCTTGATTTGTGCGTGATTTTGTTCGACCGAGAATCAAGAAGTGATGGTTTCCGAATTCGGTTGGTGCTATTGAGGTTTCGAGATTGATTTTGGCTGTGATTTCGAGTTTTTGGACGTTATTGTGTTCTCGGAAGTGTTCATTTCATTCTCGGAAGTGTGGTTTTGATTTTCGGTTGAAGCTTTGCATTCTCGGTAGAGTGGTTTTGAGTTTCGGAAGACTTTTTCTTGTAAATTTAGCAATTTCAGTACGAAATATCAGTGTAATAGATATATTCGATCTTTTGGTTCTATCAAAAATCGTTTATTAGGAATTCGGTATTAAACTCGGTTTTATCGAGTTTGTTAAGTTCACAAATTCGGTTCCATCGAATTTGTGATATAGGGAATTTTACTAAGTATAAACTCGGTAATAAGCTTTACAAGTCATTTTACACTTTCATTTCACGGTTTTATCGTGTTTTGAAGTGTTAAATATCGGTTTTTCAAGATTTACTAAACTCGGCAATCAAATTCGGTTTCATCGAATTTGAGTTTTTAGAACACTTGGATTATCTAGTCATCATAAAATTCGGTTTCATCGAATTTGTGGTTATTAATAATTCATAACTGTTGGATTTTAACAATTTAGGCTTACCGAGTTTATAGTGAATAGTGTTACCGAATTTGAGTAGTTTGCAGTTTACCGAGTTTATTATTTGAAGATTTCCGAGTTTGATAGTGTACTGTTCGAGAAGGGTATTCGTTTTCAGATTACTTGTTGTCCGTGAACAGTGTTACCGAATTTGACTACTGTTACCGAGTTTGGATATTTTCTCACAAATCTCACTCATATTCGTCTAAAAAGATCCAATCTTTGAATCTTAAGACATGTCGACATCCAAAACATACCAACAATCCCTTGCTGATGCCGGTTCTGAGACTAGGCCACCCATGCTTGAAAGGGGTAGTTACATACCTTGGGCGAGTAGATTCAAACGATTTCTTAATCGCAAGAGGGAAAACCGGAAGTGGCTTCTCAAAGCACTAGAAGATGGCCCTTATGTGTTTAGGAACATCACACCTACAGGTTCAACAATACCAAGGTTGCAAGAAGTAGAGGATCTTCAAGGAGATGACTTATTGTACTATGATGCGGAAATGGAACTCATGAATATGATTCTTCTTTCTATTCCTAATGAGATTTACAATTCTGTGGATTCTTGTAAGACGGCCAAGGAAATGTGGGCTCGTGTTGAACGTTTGATGAGGGGAACTATACAAAACCAAGTTGACAGAGAAACGCGGTTTACAAATGAATTTGATCAATTTGTTGCTGAACCAGGAGAGTCACTAGTTTCAGTCTACAATCGTTTTGCTCAGTTAATGAATGATTTGGAACGAAACAACATGAAGTTTCCAACTGTTTCAGTTAACACAAAGTTTCTGAATAGTTTGCAACCGGAATGGTTGAAATATGTGACTCAAGTTCGTTTGGCTAAGCCTACGAACCCATAACTCCATGCTCGATCCACCCCCAAGGAAATTTTCTATAAGTCATAAACAAACAGAAAGGTATTACGAGCTATGAGTGTCAGTTCTCGAATGGCACACTCAAGTCAGTTCCTGATGAGATTCATCACAGAGTACTTGAATTTCATCTGGATTACAACAAGGAGATGCCAAAGACAAAGTAGACGACTGTTGACCGAAAGAGATTGTGTCTTATGATTGAGTTGATCGATAAGCAGTTGCGAGAAAGGGAAATCATCAAAAATCTGGAGCGATTGGTTGGTGCACGGGAACTCGAGATGGACTACAAACTTATGACGCGTACCATTTAATCGTCAGGTCCAATCTCAAAATCTTATCATGTGAATACTGTGAATATGTAGTATAGACTTATAATAGTAGGCAATATAAATAGTGTTTGAGTATGAATTTTCTAGAATTTTTCAATAAATTCAAAAAATTTCAAATTAACATACTCAACACTATATATAAAATACCCTCATAAATTGAGGGGGAGTATTTAAAAAATATTCCTAATTTGTCTTGTTAATAATTAGATATTTTTTCCTGAAACCATTAATATTTGAATCAATTGATATCCAAAATATCAAGAGATTTGACATTTTTGATAAAGGGAGAAAATATGATAAAATATATGGCTAATGATGTGATTTTAAGGACTCAAGTGCAAGCTTCACCCTTCATGTGCTAAACATTTTTGAATATCGATGCACATGTTGAGGGGGAGCAATTTAAAATGGTTTTAAGGCTGAGAATAATACCAAAAGACCGACCATGTTTGTAATTACTTGGAGTTATAAGGGTTTAGGTTAGGTTTCGTTCCATGATCAGCCAGAACCGGGGATCTACCTAGGGACATTCCATAGTTAGTGTAGAAGTCCTATAGGTATGATATAAAAAAAAGAGTAAAAGTAAGAATAAGAGGAATAATGCAGATTGAAGATGGAGCTTAGTATGGACAAACGAAAAAGGTAGAGTCATGCAGTCTCGGTAAACACTGAAGGGTAATGAAGAATTAAAAAAGTAAAGTTAAATAGGCTGAAAAGAAAGCAGCCTCCATTACATTAGGCAAAAAACCGGTTCAATACCATAATTTGTCAGAAACAATTAAGTTGTTGGTTGGTATAGAAGACAGTCATCATGGACCAGTGACGCAATGCACACTTCCCAGCATTAAGGTCTCTCAAAAGACTTTGTTTCATTTCTCATGGAGATTAAACGAATTTCTATGGAACTTCTCACTCCGAGTTTGTTGGTATTTGAAAAGTGTGGCAGTCTTGCTCTAGCCTTTGATATCAAAACCCAAAGTGCACTATCGAGTCTAGAGCCATAAAAGAGATCACCATAAAATCTTCATTAGGACACTTATTTAGGAATATGCTTGCTAATTCACACAATGTGAAAACAAGAAATATATCAAGAGTCCTACGCACTATCCTTGTAATTTTACCAATACATCAGAGTGATACCTAAAAAGTATTTACAATGACAATGGAAATCCTTCCAGAGCAAACATCAAACAAGCTATGCGGTAGGTGACTTGTGAGATCCTACACGGATCGAACTTATGATACTGGATATCGATTCGGTCCAGCTTATGAATTGACAGATGCATTTTGAAAAAGTTAAAATTGTTGGTGTGTTATAAAAAACGTTTGCATCTTAACACACCGACTGATTTTAATTTTTAATCTTATGTCCATGGGAAGCCTCACAATGGTATCTGGACATAGCAAAGCTGAACACGAATTGATGGCTTAATCGGGAATATAGTAACTTACCGGTTCCCTCTTACCGTGTTGTCTGCTTTGAGACGCTCCGGTAATGAGAACGACTAGTGCAGCTGCGAAACCCTGTCAAGGAGATTCTTTGGAATTCTACCAGATCACAGGCAATATTTATACTGATTAACAGGGAATCGTAGTTGTTACAACCGTATTTGACGAAGTGACAAAGCCACTTTCGTCTATATATGTTGTTTATCACTAACCCATTCATGTAGATTTCCTGACGGTGGCAGCAGTTACTCGATGACAAGTCGAAGCCAATGCACATGATCTACTCGAACGACATAAGTAATAAAATCATGAAAGCTCATAGTAATGTTTCAAGACTTCGCTACTTTAATACTTACGTCTTTCTGAAGTGGTGACAGTATTAAGTTTAATACAGACATCCTCCATAAAGTGACAAGTTTAAAAGTTTAAGAATCTTAAGAATGATGGTTACACACGCTTTCTTCATCAAAGACAGTATGAGGCAATGTACGGTCCAGAAGTTACAAGATCACAAGAAGGCAAAGATTACAAGATGGAAAAAAGAGATTATGCTTGGTTGATGATCTCAGAAGCTTAAGATCTCACATACAGTCGGAAAAAGATACAAGCTAAAGCCCAAAAGTCTAAAGATTACTACATCAAGATTCACAAGATAAAGATCAAGATAACAATACTACAAGCTAAAGTTAAACGACATTATAGAATGTAAAGCAAATAACTTTTTGTAATTTAGAGTGGACTCCCTTATGGGAGACTTTGTTTGAAATCGAGAAAAGACTCGGTAATTCAAAAAAGTGTAATAGTTTATCTCGTAGAATTAATTTGGTCATTTTATGCCTAGTTGTATCTGACTAAATACCCAAAACAAATATGCTTTGTGTGGCTAAATATTACAAAAGGTCACGCCAACATAAAATTCATGTGGCCATTGAATGAATAATAGTCATACAAAATACATATTTCTTCACTTTAAACACCATATGGTCACACATATTAACACTTTTGTCCACTCTATGTTTAATTGTATGAGACTAAATATACAAAAAACATGCTTTGTTGGTTATACATTGTTTATGGTCACTAAATTGTACCTATTAATCACACAAAAAACGTGGATACGGACACTAAAGCTTCCTTATATGTGACTAACTCGAATGCGTGACCGTAGGTGACCTATGGCCGTGCGACCTTTTGTCACACACGAAACCTTTCGCGTGTGTGACTATATGTATATAGTCACACATTTTTGGTGTGACCAATACCACTTTTTGTACTAGTGACATCACATTTTTGGCGTCGCTGCCAGGGAGTGAAATTGTTTAATTTTTATTTTTATTTAATATTTTGGTTTTTAACATTAGATTAACTTAACCCCTAGGGTTAGTATAAAATTATGTATATTTGTTTTTAATTATTTGTTTGTTTTGCTTGTGTGTTTGCTTTGTTTGTTTGTTTTATTTACTTTATTGCTTTCCATACTTTGTTCTGGCCGATAACCTGATACGGCTTATTCACTTTATTAGATACGACGTATCTAACTTTCTTAACCAATACAACGTATTCATTTAGCATACTGATTCGACGTATTCAAATTAATTGAATACGGTGTATTGATCATCTGATAAAGTAGCAGACTCTGAATTTTCGTATTCTGTTTATGTGCTTGGTTTTCTATATTTCCTTTCCTACGAGTAAATCCTATTGATATTTTTTCCTTTGTTACAGATCATAACTAAATCATTGAACATAGACTGAAGAGGCAATGCTAGGATTGATGACAGAACTAATCTTGATGGAATGCATGGAAAAAGCTCAAGCTAAATCAAACCCTGCTAAACCAAAGATCGACAATAATGTGAAAATTAAACTTAGCAACAATGCTTATGGTAGAACGGAAGATGAAGACGTGGTCAACCACATTGCTAAAGTTCTTAAAATATACAATTTAATTAAAACTCAGAATATGGACATCGATCGACTACGCGTGCATGTTTTTCCTTTTCTCGCTTACCGGTGTTGCATGAAAATGATGGATAAATGAAGGGAACGACAAAATCAATGCTTGGAGTGAGGTAGTAGGGATATTTTTTTATAAATACTATCCCCTATCCCGTGCTAGCAAATATGATGTAAAAAGGGACGATGAAGACGAAGGGCCTGATTACATTGAATTCAAAGCTTGGTTGAATTCAAAATTCTACAATCACAAAAGAATGGATGGAATGACTAAAAGCGCATTTACGGATGACATCAAATCAAGTGACAAAGAATGGGAGGAGTCTTACTATGGAAACCCTCGTAACACCAATACTGACTCATTTTTCAAACCTTATTTGGATGCCCAAGAAAAAGGTAACAGTTATGAAATTGAAAAATGAAATGCACGCAACCAAAAGTACCATGAAGGAAAAATTAGCAAGGTGAACGATATTACTCTAAATAATGCACCCCACTCTGACAATATAAAAGATGAGCAGCTCAACGAAAGGGTGTGCAGAGCCAAAAAATTTAAAGTTACAAAGTATTCGTTAGGACCTAACGAAGAGTACATTGCTATAAACACAAGCGAATGAAATGCTTAGACGAGAAATGAATATTATGTGTCTCACATCTACCAAGAGATTCTATGAAAAAAGGACGAAGGGTGAAGCATGACACACACCAAGAAGTAAGGAAGCTGAAGAAAAGTCTAACTTAAAGACTTAGCTGAAAAGAAAAGTGCTTCCCGGGAGACAACCCGGGCTGTTTTTAAATTTATTTTATCAAGTTTGTCTTCTCAGACATCAATACGGCGTATTCGCTCCATACCATATGGCGTATTGAATGTCTGGATGTTATCAGTTCTTTATTTTTTTGCACATTTAAAACATTATTGCTAGTTCCTTCTATACGACGTATTCATTATATGATACATCGTATTTAGCAGAACTGACCCGTATTTAGATACTTTTTACATGTCTCAATACGGCGTATCTAGGTTTTTGGATACGTCGTATCGTCTTCCTGTACAATTTGTTTTTTTTGTTTTTTTTACCGTAGGATACCCGAGATAGGATTGCATGGTTTTCTTATATTTTGCATAGGACCTCGCTAGAAAGAAATCAACAATGTTGGTTGGATATCCATAATCTAGAATCCTAAGTGTGTTGTAGTCATGCTGGAATTCAGACGTATTTACAACACACATTCTTGCTCATATACTTAACATGGAGAATCATACCAAGCAAATAGGGGAGTTTCTCATTCTAATTCTTTTATTTCCCGTTTTTAATGTTTTATCTATACAACGAGGGCGTTGTATAATTTAAGTGGGGGGATGGGAATTAGAACACTATTTGTCCTATTTTACACATTTATATGCTTAAATTATGCTTAAATTTAAAAATATTTCAAGCATACTTTTGTGAAATTACTAGTTATATAACCTGCACACATAATCCTTATTAGATATTATGAGGATCCAGCCTTATCCGTTTCTAAATGTTTACCCAAATCCCACAAAAATATGAGTGTATCGGTGATATTGTAGACTTTAGAACTTGGCTTGGTATATCTATTCGAGACCACAATAATGAGTATTATGGATTTAGATGGAGTAACTTGTTTAAACTGGTAAATTTCTAGGATTATACCCAAAAAGCTTATATATATGTTGTGTTATGAACTAACCACACAGGTTAGTTAACCCCCATATAAACCCTTTGTTAACTCTCATTTTAAGAGTAAGATACCCCTAGAAAAACTAGTAGAGCCAATCCTTTAGGATAACACCAACTATTTGTTTCGTTACACCTTTACACCTTAGCCTATCCTGTTAGATTAAGTCCATTTATCTGTTGCTAGTTTCTTTAGTGTAAAGTATGTATTTCATGTATCTTGTGTCATTTTCTATCTCTGGTATGGTTGGGAAAATTGCACATTGCAATTGGGAATGCAAAAGTAGTCAAACTCATGTATTTTTACTACCATCACAATTATTGTTACGTTCGAAGAATGAAGAATTATGGAAGAAATTATCCGGAGCTATTATGCTCGTGAAGATGGTAAAATTACACCGAGATTCGTAGCGTATTTGTTAAAAAATCGAAAAAATTATAAAATCGCTGCAAAAAAGAGGAGAAAATTTTGGAGATAGTTGTTTCGTTAAAGCTTAAATTGATGGTATTATTTAAAGGATCGATTATTCATTGATACGTTATTATAAATCAACGATGTAAAGTTTTGTATAAAGTGGTAGATATCGCCACTTGATTTTGTAAAAGTATGTATAGTATGGATGATTGGGAAGTTAACAGTTACGGGAACGGCAACTTAGGTTGTTGATCTATGTCAAAGATGTTTGTGTATATATTTCTAAGTCTTTATCATGGTAACGGTCAAGAAAGTATCTAGCAACTTGTAACTTATTTGTTGGGACTTAGTCTATTTGTTTTATAAAGTTTTATTTAACAACAATTATTTCCCTTTCCTAATCTCTAACCCTTAGGTTTTATTCAAATAAGGATGCGAGCAATCACATGTGTTTATTTCGTCCTTACAGCCATATATGTGTGATTTTGTCCACCTTGTTGGTTTATTACTTTTTGGTGAAAGATTAGAAGATCCATACCCTATATCACTACTAGTCCCATTCTTTAGCTTATTCGAGTTAAGGTTTGAATGCAGTCATATGTGTCTATCCCATTGTTATGGGTGTGTATGTATGGTCTTTGTCATCTTTTCTGGAATATTGGTATCGGTAGAGATTAGAAAAAGTGATTAAACCCTTTAATCTATCTAAACCCAATTTACCTTTATAAACTTGTTACTCCTTAGATTTAGTAGTGGAGATGTGTATCCTTTCCAAGCCTATGATAGAATACTCGTCACGACCGAGCAATTGAGCGAATTAGTTACATGTTACCTGATGTGTCATTGTGTGGTGTTAAATTATGATTCTAGTTTTAAATTTATATTTTTCCGACTTAACCAAAAACAAAACTTTAACGGGCAGCGTACCTGGTCGGTGTGAGTTTCATGGTATGTAAGGTGTTGATCACTAAGAGCGAGGAACACTTTCGATTTATTAATACTTTGGTTTTTCTAATCTATGCTAAACCTATGCTAAACCTATGTTATTCCTAAATCTAATGGATAAGGGGGGTTTTTTAGTCTGAGATACTAGTACGGGTTTGGTGGGGACTAAAACCAATTCAAGACACAAAAACATACGCAAGTAAATTAACAAAAGATAAAAAAGCGGTCTAGCCAAATATAAGAAAAATGTATTAACCATTATTAATCTAATCGGAATGTTGGTTCATTTATTAGTGCAATGATTACTTATCTTGAAGTCGCATATCATTCTTAAGACTTAGGTGTTACTTCTTCCAAAGACCTAGACATGTAGAATTCTATCACAATTAAACGCAACCGCATAAAGCATCCTTATATATTGATTATAATTCTTCTAGAGGACAACATGGTGTATGTCATACTAACCCTAGCTCATAGAGACTTTACCCACTTACTGCTTAACAGTAACTTGTGCTAGGTGGTAGTCCACAATCCAAACTATACCAATGATCAGAACGTTATTAGTTAGTACTAAGCCACCACCTAAAAAGGTACAACCAGTTCAATCGAGGCAAGCAGGACGTTATTAGTGATCCTATTTGTTCCACCTATATGCATTACTATATGGAGAGCTATCCCAGACTCTTAGCCTACGCCCAAATAACACCGAAGTTGTAGTGCATTAAATATGTAGGACTACACCCGGTTGAATGACATGTCACATACTTAAGCACGTAAACAAGTATCATGTGATAAACATAGTCAATAAAATCAATAATAAATTAAGAAATCGAGATAAACAAACCAAACATTAAGATCTTCATAACAATGGGTAATGCCCGAAGGTATTAGCCTTCAAACGTCATAACTAATACAAAAGTAATGATTTGGCCAAGGTAAACTAACCGAGTTAACAAATGATACCAAAAATTAAATGATTACAAGAGTATAAGAAATTACACCGTGTCTCCTATGGAATTAATCGCGTTGCTCGACCCCTTATTCTCCTCTGAAAATCAAATTTTATGGTTTAGGTATCGAGAATAGCACACTTAAAACTCAGTTTTGAGTTTTCTATTTATAAGATCTGAAGTCGGTATCGATATCGCGTATCCAATGTCTTGGATACGGCGTATTGGGGGTTTCTTAGAGTAGGGACCACGTTTGATATCTTCCAGAATATTTTATTCCCATATAGCTTGAATACGGCGTATTGCCTTTCCTGGATACGGCATATTAGTTTGTTTCCTTCATGGTCTTTGGTAAGTGCAGGCACAAATACGCCATATCTTCCTTGATGGATATAGTGTATTGGTTATCAGAACAGTAATCTTGAAAATATCTTTGTTTAAACTCAAGAATGCGTGCCTTTTAGTCAATCATCACCAAGTACTCCATAATTTCTGCAATTCTCAAATATGAATGATTAAGTAACAATTCTTTGCAATAATTATACAAAATGGGTTAATTACATGGGATAAATGATGCTATAAAATAGATGTTATTTGATGTCATCAAATATCCCCCCACTTGAATCTTACTTGTCCTCAAGTATCCTTTAGAAGTTTATAAAAATGTATCCCAAAGGATTTTTCCATTTAAGCATTTTTTTTATCGTTTATAAGTACACAACCAAACACCTCACGAAATAGGAAGATGAAAACACTCAAATCACTCAACTAATCTATTTGGTAACATGTAACCAATTCGCTCAATTGCTCGGTCGTGACAAGTAATCTATCATAGGCTTGGTAAGGATACACATCTCCACCACTAGAGCTAAGGAGTAACAAGTTTATAAAGGTAAATATGAGTTTTTATTATAAGGCTTAGGGTTGATTACTCTAACTAATCTTTATTGATACTAATATTCTAGGAGGGTGACAAAGACCACACATACACACCCGTAACAACAAGATAGACACATGTGTCTGCTCACTCCTACCTCGAATAAGCTAAAGAGTAGGACTAGTAGAGTAATATAGGGTATGGATCTTATAACTTTCACCAATAGTAATAAACCAATAAGGCAGTTGGGACATGCATACATGGCCGTAACGACGGAATAGACATACATGCTCGATCACATCCTCATTCGCGTAAAACCCATGGTTAATGATTAGAAAAGGGAATTAAATTATTGCTAAACAAAAATTACGAAACAAATAGACTAGGTCCAAGATATAAGTTGCTAGACACTTTTTCTCGACCGTTACCATGATAAAGACATAAGTATTTACAAACGTCTTGATCATTGATAAAAAACAACAACCTAAGTTGGCGTTCCTGTAACGGTCAACTTCCCAATCATCTCATACTTTACAAACTTTTACAAGACAAGTCGCGATATCTACCACTTTAAACAATACTCTACATCGTTGTTTTTAAGTCGTATCAACGAATAATCGATCCTTCATATAATTCCATCGGTCTAAGCTCTTTCGATACGATTATCTTTAAACTTTCCTTCTCTTTTTTTGTTGCAATTTTCTAATTTTTTTTCCTCATTTTTTTGCTAACACTATACTACAAAACTCGGTGTAATTAAGCCATCTTCACGATCATAATAACTCCGGATAATTCCTTCGGTTATTCTTCGTTCTTCGGACGTATCAATAATTGCGTTGGTAGTAAAAATACATGAGTTTTGACTACTTTATACATTCCCATTTGTAATGTGCAAATTTATTCCCAACCGTACCAAAGATAGATAATTGACACAAGACTAGAGAAATACATACTTTACACTTTAAACAACTAGCAACTGATAAATGGACATAATCTAACACGGTAGGCTAAGGTGTAAAGGTGTAACAAAATAGATAGTTGGTGTAAATCCTAAAGGATTGGCTCTACGGGTTGTTCTAGGGGTATCTTACTCTTAAGATGAGAGTAAACAAAGGTTTTATATGGGGTTTAACTAACCAGTATAGCTAGTTAATAAAACAACATGAATAGGCTTTTTGGGTGTAATACTAAAAATTTTCCAATTTAAACAAGTTACTCCATCTAAATCCATAGTACTCATTATTGTGGTCTCGAATAGATATACCAAGCCAAGTTCTAAAGTCTACAACATCACCGACACACTTATATTTTTGTGGAATTTGGGTTAACATTTGGAAACGGATAAGGTTAAATCCTCACAATATCTAACAAGGGTTATTGTGTGCAGGTTATGTATATAGTAAGTTCATAAAAGTATGCTTGAAAAAAATTTAAATTTGAGCATAATTTAAGCATTTTAGTGTGAAAGATAGGACAAGTATCATTCTAATTCCCATCCCCCCACATGAATTATACAACGTCCTCGTTATATAGATAAAAATTAAATACGGGAATTTAAAAGAATTTGAATGAGAAACTCCCCTGATATTTTTCGATAGATTCTTGATATGTGTTTAATCACATATCATTTTTCTTAATAAAATGAGCTTAAAAGACCAAAAATACATGTAAAATACATTGTATATGTGTGTTTTGTCAAATGCATTGTGCAGGTAACGGATATGCCATAAATGGACAAAAAACAAACCAAAACTGACAAAACTGAGCACGGGAATGGGAAGAGTATGAGAAATCGAAGCCGAAGGCGTATTTATATTTAATGGGCTAACCCGTACCTATTTTAATGGGTCGGGTCAGCCCATTAAGATCTATACTTATAAACCTATAAGCCTTATGCATGTTAAAAGTCCAAGTCTAAAACCCCATTTCTAGGCCAAAAATATTAAGCCCAAGTCAAAAGCGAGTCAATGTCCAATACAATGAAAAAAAGAGGGTCAAACTTACTATTTAACCATCTCTTTCCCTCCTCACTTTTAAACAGACAACTTCATACAGGGTAAACCTCACCTTGCCACTACTCATACGAAGGCTTCTAGAAGAACTCAACTGACACCCTCTCACACTCTTAGTAGCCACACTGGTAGTCCCTAGCAATTTGATTGGCTATTGAGACGTGTACTTGATCCAATAGCTCAAAAGATGAGACTTGGAGGCAGTTATGATTGGAAGGACGATATTGAAGGATTGGAGATGCTTCTCAAGTCCTAGAAGGTTCTGCTCAACACTATAAATAGAGGTCTCACTCACACAGTTATCATGTAGTTTTTAATCTAGCTTATTAGTTGTTAGTAGCTTATTCTAGTGTAATTTTAGCTTATAGTTAATGTAATTTCTTTTTTTTAAAGCCTTGTAAACCTTTTATTATTAATAAAAATCCTGTTTGTCTTTTAAATCTTGTGTTAAATTCTTAGTTACTTTTATGCAAATGTGTTAAGATTGAATTTTGATACTGTTTAATAAGCTCAAAATAAGCTCATATTACCTGATAAGCTATCTCTTATTAAGCTAAGCTTGTTTTAAGCTTAACTTAATAAGCTCATTACTCAATCACTCAAAATACCTTAGCTTATGTTTTGGAAGATAAGCCAGACATGGATGGGCTTATGGACAATACCAACTTGTTTCTAAACAAGCTGGAGCTTGTAGAATAAGCTCTAAAGAGCAATGTTAGATTCTTGTTTAGCTGGAATCCAGGTACATCTCTTATTTCATTTTTTTCTGCTTATTATTATGTTCATCTTATTGCATTACTTATCTGCTTATTTCTATTGCTTATTTGTGCTTGTCTTATCTAAGTTAGCTTAATATGATTAGTTATTAGCTTGAAATAGTTTAGAGTTAGTTTTGTTAAAATCTGCCTATTTGTAGTTAATATAGCTTATTGTTTTAGCTTATCAATTAGAGCTTATTTCTTAGAGATTATTGTTTATTTATCTTTAATAATCTTATATTTTAATCTATTTTAACCTTTTGAAGCTTATTCGAATCTGTTTAGCTTAAAAATTAGATTTATAGCTTTTTAAGAGGTGTTTGGCACAAGCAGTTCTAACTTAGTTAAAACATCTTGTGTTGCTTAAAGGATTAATTCAGTCTCTAATAAGTTCAAATTAAGTCCTTAGGATAGTTTACATAAGTTAGAAATGAGTTTTGTCAAGTTTTGAAATTATTTTGCATTAAAAATTTGTAAATTCAGGTTCATAGGCTAATCAAAGAGCTTATTTGTTAAATATCTTAAAAGTGGGTATTTAAAGTATGGCAATGAGTTACTTAAGCTTTAATTGTCACCTGTTTTGTAGTCAAATTAATTGTTAAAATCCTTTAAGACCTTTTGTTCAAAAATTGTCAAGCATTTTTAAGATTTTGAGCTTGATCTTTAAAGCCTTAGTTCGCAGATCTCTAAGAGGTTAATCCTTAGCTTTAATTTGGTTAAATTATGTTTCATTTAGCTTATTGAAGCCTTTAGGAATTCTGTTTTAAGTTTTCAATTTTCAAAACCAAATTTAAGACTTAAGCTCAAAAGGCATTTAGCCATAAGTCATTATCAGACATGATGTATGCAGTCTGATCTTATTAGTATTTCTGCTTATTTAGTGTTTTTTTAGTTTAAGTTTAGTTTGAGATTGCTTATTGAAAAATGGTCATTATCTGTTTTTTGGATTTAGCTTTTAAATTTGCTTATTGAGTCTTTTAAATACATTGCAAATAGGTCATAATTTCAAAAGGCCGAAAATAATAGTTTAATCTGTCGCTTTTCAAGTCCTTTTCCTAGCTCAATAACTTGTCCATTTTTCAAAATTTCCTGTTTATTTGTGTCTGTGGAGTCTTAATCTAAATTTATTTTTACTCAGTAGTTTATTTATTTTGCTTATTAGTTCACAAAATTTAACTTAAAAAGTAGTGGTTAATCCTTTTTGTCTGTTTTAAGTGCATCTGTCTTTTTGGTTTTAAGTGCTGATCTAACTTATTTGGTTTGCTTATTTTTCTTCCTTAGTGCTTATTAGGTATAAGTTAAGACCTATTTCAAGCTTATTAGTCTTTAGGTTAGCTTATTATTGCTTTTTGTGTCATCAAAGTCCAAACAGTTTTAGCTTAATGTCTTCTAGATTTAATCCTAAACTGTCATTTTGATTGTGCTTAATCTAGCTTAATAATAAGTTCTGTCAAAAGCCGTTTTATTAAAGTAGTTTTTATTTGCTTGGTCTTTAGCTTTTTCAAAAGAAAAATATTAAAAAAATGTTTTATAAAAAAAAGAAAGGGCATAGGTGTCGAACATGTGACCTCTCCTTCACACACACTAAGCTTTAACCATTGTGCCCTTGGGTCTTTTCCATTAGGTGTTGGTTTCAATTTAATGTTATAGTTACTATGGTTTTTTCTTATCTGAGCTTATTAGCTTTTTAACTGCTTATTCGTTCAGCCAAATTTCGAGTTTTCAATTTTCATATATTTTAAATAGATTGAAGTATTTTTCATAATTTTTTAAATTTTTAATAATTAGTTTACTATTTTTAATATTTTATTTAGATTAAATCTGTTTTTAATTAATAAAAAAATCAAAAAAAATATAATTTCTTTTTCAAAAATTATTTTAATACATTTAGGTTTCATAAATTTCCATTTTAAGTTTTTAGAGTTTATTTTACTTTATTTTTGCTTACCCATTATTCGTTAATTTCCCGTTAAGTGTTTAATTGTCGTTTGAATTTAATTGTGCCTTTAAATCTAGTTTAGCGTGCCTTATATTTGCGTTTCCATTCATTTTTAGAATTAGAAATCAAAAACAAAAATATTCGATATTCAAGCATCAAACAAAACACTTTTATGGATTTCAAATTCACCTCTTGTCGGGATACGACATCCGGGAGATAAAATATTGTTTGACCTTAAGCAATTTTCATATCAAACGGGATACTCTCTATACTATAATTAATTTGAGATATTTAGTTATATATTTAATTATATATAGACTATTTGTCATTGAACCAAATTTTTGGCGCCGTTGCCAGGGAGAGGTGTACAATTTTCGCGAAATATTTAAAGTTAGTGCCTTGAAGACCCTTCCTCGTGGAGTTATCGTTTATAATTTTCTATTTTCTTTTATAAAAACCATAAAAATACAAAAATATTTTATTTTTATTTTATAAAATACCAAAAAAATTGAAAAAAACAAAAACAACCGTTGTGTCACTTGTGAAAACGGCTCACCTTTAGATTAACAAACTATAAGAGAAGTTTAAGGAGGGTCGATCCAACGAACTTTGACCCAAAAGGAGAAGGTTTTTAAAATGCTTCGCGCTTACCCGCTCCTCAGCTTCTTTGTGCGTTTTCTAGAGAGTTACCGTACACTTGTTCGATTATCGGTTATAAAAATATTTTCCTTCTATCTTATTTTGTTTTTAGTGCATGAGCACTCGTGCTACTTCTTCTAATCTATATTCTCCGCTTAGAGACCCCGAGAGTCTTATTCGACGAAGGAATTTAGGTGAACCGTCATCTCTTTTCGACTTCGAAGAAGTTATGAGCATTCCTCATAATAATATGGGACCGCCTCCTGCGGGTCCCCCTCCACCAAATAATGGTCCACCTTAGGTGGTGAGACCTAATGGGCCAGCTCCCCGATCGATGAAGGAGTTGTGCCAACCATCTATAAATGGACGGGGTGGACCAATTGCCCCAATTCCAATCAAAGCTACGGATTTTGGACTTCGTCATCACATGATCCAAAAAGTTCAAAATACTTGCCAATTTCATGGGTTATCGGGCGACGATGCCAATAGACATATTGACAAATTCTTGGAAATTACTCAACGTGTGAAGCAAAATGGGGTCGCCGATGACGCCATTCGTTTATCTCTTTTCCCATATTCCTTGATGCATCATGCTATCGCATGGTATGATCGCCTTCTAAGGAATTCCATCCACTCTTTCGATGATATGAGGAAATTTCTCTTGAAATATTCTCCTCCTTCCATGGTGACTAAATTAAGGAACAAGATCACTAAATTTGAATAAAAACCGCACGAATCATTATTCGAGGCATGGGAGCATTATAAATTGTCCATTGATCGGTGTCCTAACCATAACATGCTTTTAGTTACACAAATTGATACGTTTTATAATGGTTTGACATTAAGTCATCGGGACACCATCAATGCTGCAACGGGAGGAACTTTTATACAAAAGACACCAGAAGAATGTTACGAATTGATCGAGAACATGACCGCTCACCACAACCATTGGGACACTTCAGCAACTCGAGACGAGACATCTAGAAATATCTCTTCTACTACTTCTACCGAGGGTCCCAAAGTTGTTCGACAATTGGAATTAATGAATAAGAGTTTTCTAAAGATGATGAGACAAATACAATCGGTCAAATCTGTTGATATTAAATGCAAGACTTATGGTGGTCCTCATTCTTTTATCGAGTGCCCAGCCGTTAGTGGCTATACTCAAGAGGCCGCTTATGCTACTACGGGTAACCACAATTTGGGGGGTAATTCCTACCAACCGTAAGGTGACCGGAATTTGCTTAGCTATCGCTCGAATAATTACCTCGGACCACCCGGTTTCAATCAACCAAATGTGCAAAATAATCAAAACTGATACAATCAAAATCAAAATCAAGGGAATTTTCAAGCCCTGAATTATCAAGCTTCGAACAATCAAGGAAGAGGGCAAAACTTCAATCAAGGAAACAACAATTATCAAGCTCCGAATTTTCAAGCCCCGAATTATCAAGCTCAAGTTGGACCTTCGAATGAGTTAACGAACTACATGAAGAGTAATGAAGCTACTTTGAGAGCAATGCAAACTCAAATGACTAACATGAAGACAGAATTGCTAAATGAGTTCAAATCTACGATTGATGCAAGAACCAATAAGATAGAAAATCAAAACAATCAAATAATGAACATATGAACTAATATGCAAAATCAAAATTTCTCGGGTTCTTTAACATTGGCGGATCGAACAAGTTATATAATGTTTGACGAGCTCATGACAACTCAAAGCGTTTAATCAAACCACATATGTAAAAAATTTCCATATGAATATAAAATTTTTCTTTGCCCCAACACGAGGTATCATCGCTTATATACTCATTTCTCTAATCACAAAAATCGTCCGTTCAAGGGTGGTGTTCCCACATTGGATCCAACCCCGGACGGGGGTGTAGCCCCAATAGATCTATCAAATGTATTAGCGCTTACTAACCCAAGTAATTAAACGGTTCATGAAATTAGGGACTTTATGCGATAGGTACTCGTGCAAAATATAATGTCAGGAACGGGGGGTCCAGCATACACCAAACAATCTTGTGTTCAAATTTTCAAAAACCCAGCATGTATCTCCCTCGCGGCGTTTTTCAATTAAAAACTGTTAAAAGTAAAGGCGAGGCTATGAACTTCATTGATAATGTCGGGAAGAAAATAGGATCGACGTAAACGAACTCGGTCGTCGGCGCGTAATCACACGGAACCTATAACAAGGTATGGGTTTTAGGTTTATGTCGTTTAAAAAACATAATTTTGACCCACAAATAGACAAGTATGTTATATAAGTATGATGAACATGTTATAATTGGGTAAGTTAAATCACACTTAAGTTTTCGAAATAAATTTTAAAGTATGACATTTTTTATAGTTTATTACTTGTTAATTTCACTTAGTTTTATCACAAATGGTCCAAAAATCCCAATAGGCCCAATTATTAAGCCCATTTAAGTAATTTAGTTCTTTTTTAATGGCCCAGGACCAGAACTTAGTCCAAATAATTAGGCCCCAAGGGAGTTGGGGCCAATCGCTATCCCATAAGTCTTATAAATTTATTAGTGTATTTGGGTCGAGTGGCCCCAATTTAAGTTTTATGGCCTATTTTAATGAAAAAAAAACTTTATGTATGTAACTTGTATAAAATTTTCGGTGTTTTACGCGGTCGATATAAGATTAGGTAAGTAGGTTTAATTATTAAAAATTCCCAAAGTGGTGTCTAACCACCTGGGTTTTTGTCGCAAAAACGCTTTATCAAACGTTTGGTTCGGATATTGACGTAAAAGTTTTATATAGGTTTATGTTTATAAAAATAGTTGTATCTCTTTATCTATAATTTTGTACTTATACTATTTATATTTCTAGTTTCATTTTAGTGTACATTTTAATAGATTATAAGTTATTTCTATACCTTTATTTTGAGTTATTCATATATGTCACTTTTTCATACAAAAGTCAATTTAAAATTTTTGGCTGAAAACTTACTTTTACCATTTTTGACACCATTTTCAAACTATAATGATCTGAGAAACCATCCAATTGATTATAGTTCTTCATATATTTAGCTATATTTCATCTCTTTCTAGTTTTAGCCAATTAAATTCGTAGCTAGCACATTTTATCCAAACAAGACAGCAAGGTCAGATTGTATAGTTTTTAGTAAAACTTGCATATCTCACTCAATTTTTACTTTCAAGTGCTGATTCAAATTGCTACTTAGATAATAAATACAATTGTCCACAACATTAGATAAGTCAAAATCATTATTTATATACACAAAAGTGTCAAACTTTCTGTTCAATTCTGCCCTAATTTTTCTAGTGATTTTCACCATGTTTTAAGTTAGTTTTATCCATTTTTAACCTAATCTAATACACACAAAACCCCAATAAACTCTTGATCATCATATTCATCACATTTAAAATTACATTCATAAATAAATTACAAGAAAATACAAGAATAACTAGAAATAAGTAAAGGTTTATACCCACTAGATGATGCAAGTGATGATTTTCACCCAAAACAAATGTAACTCTTTTACACCAAGCTTTGATTATTAACCCAATACCCCTAGATCATCATTATTTCTCCATGCATGACCCTATGATTACTTGAATTATCTCAGCCCCTAATGTGTATAAAATCTTGCACAAAACCCCTCTTGATCACTTCAAAAGTATAGGAAACCTTACTAGGTTGTCATATCCACTAGTAGGTTATTGTTTGATTGGTAAAATTTGATGGAAGTTGTGTTGTTTTGGTGAAGGGATTTCGGCAAAGGGAGAGAAACAAAGTGATGTGTGTGTAAACTTTGGTAAAACAATGGGAAGTAAAGTGGGTGTGGATGGTTTTATGTCTTACACATGCAAGTGGACTAGGACAAATGTCCTAGTCTTGCACCTCAATTGCCCACGCACACTTGGAGGTGGTGGTGTGTGATTTTTGTTTTAAACTTGTTTTTCTAGTGTTTAGGTGTATAAATTTAGATATGTAGGTTGTTTTGAGGCTAAGGGTATCAACGTTAAAAATAAAACGAGAGTTAGTTAAAACGAAACCCAGAGGTGAAAACGATATGATAAAATGATTCTACATTAAAACGGGAAACTTTCTGAAAAGTTAATTTACGTAATGGTCAAGGAGAATTATTGTTTTAATCATAGCTAGTTATTATTAAAACGTACGATTTCAATAAATGTCTAATGTACCATAAAGTAATTTGTTTAAAATTTTTAAATTAATTATGAGATTATTAAATAGTTGTGACCTCTTAATTCGGTTTCTTTACAGTTTTCCTCCTTTTAGGAACGACGTCCCGGCGCTTTGTCCTGTTTGTCACGCGTCTTCTCGCGAAGAGCTGAGGATACTTGCTCCTAAGGAAAATCCTCTCACGCCCCATGTGGACTCGGCCTCGTCCGGCGAGTTCCACGAACTTTAATGATGGGAATTCGACTCTGCTTGAGCCGGTTTCACCTCTCTATCTACATCTCTGCCGGCTCTCGTTACAAATGCAATTTGCTTTTGTCGATGCATGAACTTCTTCCAACGGATGAACTCTCATCATTCACAAAGCATCTCTTGAGATTAGAGGACATGGAAAGTGTATGAGTTTACCGAAAGCTTATAGGCCAATCCAAATTGTACGCCACGGGCCAATTATATTCAATAACTTTGAATGGCCTAACAAAATCTGTGGACTTTACTTTCTCCCCCACTCATGTTTACCAAAGCGAATTACGCCTTTCCAAGGCGAAACTTTGAGCATAACCATATCACCCCACATTTAAACTACATCGGCTTTCTTCTACATAAGCATAAATCTTATGACGGACTTTTCTGGCTGTTATCTACCGATTATTGATTTGAACACTCTTTTTCCGTGGTTTCTCGAACACAATTCCCGGGGCCAGTGTGTTGGCTTCCCAACCTCACTCCAACAAACCGGCGACCTATACTTTCGCCCATACAAAGCTTCGAACGGAGCGGCCTTAATGCTAGCATGATAACTATTATTGTAAGAGTAATCATAATAAAGGATCGTGTCCTATACCCAATGCTTCAAATTCACAACACATGCCGAAAAAGCATATCTGCAATGTTTGGATAGTCATCTTCGCTTTGCCATCCGTTTCCGGGTGGTAAGCGGTTCACTAAGTCAATGTGTCCCCAAGGCCTTTGGAGAAGCTACCCAACTATAACCTTGACGGAAACTAAACTGTCTCTGTCAGAAATAAACCGACACGGCAACCACCATGCCTAACACAATCTCCTTCAGATACAACTCTGAGCAAGCTTTCAAAGCCATCGGTTTCTTCATTGGTAAAAAGTGTGTGATTTGTCTGTCGGTCTACGGATGACCCAAAATGAATCATAACCGCTGGGGGTTCTTGAAGTCACAGACAGACTTTTCCCATTTCCATTCAGGAATTTCCGGTTGCTGAAGCAAGCCTGATGGTTTCATGTGTTCCGCCTTAACCTTGGCACATGTTAAGCACTTTTCGACATATGTAGCGATATCAGCCTTCATATTCGGCCACCAATACAACCTCTTCAAATCTTGATACATTTTAGTAGACCCCGGGTGAATCGAATATTTGGATTTATGCGACTCATGCATAATTAAATCTCTTAATCCTCCATAAAGCGGCAACCATATGCGCTTATCATGATACCTTATTCCATTTGTGCGAATTTCAAAAATTTGCTTTTGACATACCTTCAGATTTTCCTTCTTACATTTCCCTCCTTTAGGGATTCAACTTGGAGCTTCAAGAATTTGTTGCATTAGGTATTTATGATCCCGCGAGCATCAAGGATCCTCACCCTCAAGGGCTTTTCCCTTTCCTTCCATATTAGAGCATCGGCTACAAGTTTTGTTTTCCTGGGTGATAAAGGATTTTCCAATCCGTAAACGCTCAAGGGTTCTATCCATCTTCGCGGCTATTGTTTAGTTCCTTCTGGTCAAATATGTTGAAAGGCTTTTATGATCCGTAAACACCGTGCACTTCACACCATACAAATAATGCCTCCACAGTCTAAGAGCAAAAACTACCGCACCCAATTCCAAATCATGGGTCATATAGTTTTCCTCATGGGTCCTTAATTGTCGGGATGCATACGCGATGACCTTCTCACGCTGCATCCTACAAAGCTCCATATACCCTTCAATGAAGCTTCACAGTATACAACAAAATCTTCAGGAATCATTTCTGCAATGCCAAAATAGGAGCACTACATAATTTACCCTTCAACAGCTGAAAGGCTTCCTCTTCTTCTTCGCCCCATTCGTAAGTCTTATTCTTTTGAGTTAGCTTGGTAAGTGGCTTGGCGATTAAGGAGAAACCCTAGAGAATTCGTTAATAGCAGCTAACCCAAAGAACTGCCTTACCTCAGTCTGGGAGACTTCGGGAGCAGGACCAACTCTTGATTGACTTAACTTTTGCTGGGTCACTGTGACACCAATGACTATTATCACGTGACCGAGAATTTGCACAGAATCATAACAAAATTCAACATTTTGAAAAACTTTGCATATAGCTTCTCTTCTGAAGTAATTCTCTGGATAATTCTTCAGTGTTTCTTTATGCTACTCCATGTTCGTGGAATAATAAGGATGTCGTGTCGATAAACACAATTACAAATTTGTCGAGGAACGGCCTACATAACCGATTCATGAAAATCAAATAAATACTGCAGGGTTGGTTTGTCAATCCTAATGGCATACTTGAAATTCGTTCATGTTGGCCATAACGAGTCATGAATGCCCGTGATTGGAATATCTTTTCTCGAACATAGAAGTTAGGGGATTAGCAGCGATCGTAAATCAATCTTCGAATACACGCTCGAGCCTTGGAGTTGGTCAAATAGATCATCGATCCTTGGGAGAGGATAACGATTCTTAATTGTCAATTTGTTTAATTCACCATAGTCTATGCACATGCGAAATGATCCATCTTTTTCTTAACATTACAATACTAGGAGCTCCCCACGGTGAAGAAACCCGCACGGTCGAATAACATCCCTTTATCGATAACTCTTGACAACTGCTTAGCCAATTCTTTCATTTCTGGACAGGTGCTTATCGATAAGGGCACGCGCACAGGAGCGGCTGGAACCATTAATCCCAACTCACTTGTCGGCAACGGAAGGGAGTCCTGGCAAGTCCTCGGGAAATCACTCTGGGTATTCATAATTAACAGGCTAATCCTCCACAGAAGTCTCTCAGCTGGTTCTTTTTCAACGACTTGAGCACAAACAAATACTTCCACGATCTACATACTTTTGACTTCATGAACGACCCCCCCCCCCCCCCCACCACTTTCAATCGTAGACACACCATCATCACCATTTATACATATGTTCTCTTTTTTAAGGGCACATGTACTTCCTTTTCTCCCACAACACAATGACAGCATCATGCATAAGGAACTAACATTCCATTCTAATTACGTCCAATAGTTCCAGTTCTCTTGGGCCTTAATAGGTCAATTTCGGAATAGGTGGTTTACTAAGTTCAAAGCTCAACTCTCTAGTATGAATTGGTACTAACCACTCTTCATCAGCCAATTCTATTCTTAGCTATATTGGTCTACTTTAACGGGGTTCTATAATTAATCAGATGGCTAAAAAAGTAACATTCACAAAACTTTTATGGGATCCGGAATAAAATAAAACTTTAGCGTAAACGGTTTTTAAGTAAGAACATACCACGTCACCACATTTTGGTACCTAAGTTCTGGTCACCATCTCTCAATGATATGCTATGGCCACGGGCTCCTTAGTTCCTCACTGGGTTGTTACTCGCAGGACAATTAGCCTTAATATGGCTTTTTCCCCACATCTCGTAGCTTGTACACCAATCGGCTGTGTATTTGAACGTTCAATCACCTCCTGTCGACCAAACTTTCACTAGCTTTGTGACATTTTCCCAATTTATTGCATTTGTTTGGACAGTTTCCGTAGGTGTTGCATTCCCGCACTTGTTACACAATTCACGTTTTGCCCTAGTTCATTGGTGTTTTGGGTTTCCAGCATTTGTCTTGCTCTAGAGTTGCCTTGACCTATGGTTTTGTTTTGGTTGTTTCGGTTGGTGTTTCGGTTATGTTTGCATTGTTGTTACGGTTTTGTTGTTTGTAGTTACGGTTGTTGGAGTAGTTGTTGTTGTTCCGATTAACATTATTATTCCCACACCACTCTACGCTTATTGGAAGTTTTTACCACTTCCTTTTACTTGTTATCATATTCTCTCTCTGCTATTGCCTTGACCTTCTGTTCCATTTTAGTGTGCGTCTTCCGCACAGCTTTGTTCATAGTTGTTGGTTCATACGAGGTTGTTGTAACTTCACCCTTTAATATTTTCAGACAATACACACGGATATAGGCCTCAATACTTCTTTTGTTCCGTCGTGGCACATCAGGGTCACAGTAATGCTAAAGTTCACTTTAAAAAGGGTGGTGTGTATGAGGAGATATCAATATATCCTTAACCTTTTAAGTTCCATAGTTGCATATTCCATCCTTTTGGATATCCTCAGGGGACAAAATTCCTACGTCTTCATTACCTTCATTTATGCACATGTCTTCCCTGTCACGGATTCCATCCCTTAAAGTAGCACACTAGTGCAGTTTCCACCCTGTCAGGGCCGATCCTGAAACGGTGGCAGCACGCGTAACACATTTGTTACCTTACGGTAATTTGCTCACATGAAAACCATCTACGTCTCTCAATCCATCTGATTAAGACCTACGGCTCCCTCAATTCCACGAAAGGTGGTAGGGATATACACTTCTGAAATCTGCGTAAGTACTTTCTCAGAGCAGCGGGAAGCAACATTAGGTCCTCCAGCCGATTTGCTTCATTTCAGTAAAACTCATTCTCGCTCAGCCAGATGGCGGCCTTCAAAATTTCCCTGTATCATACGTTTTACGGTTGTCCTGTGTCAACTGGGGGTGGGGGGGAGGTGGGTCTCCTTCTTGAGCTTCTTTTAGGTGGCATAGTTCTGTCACAACATAAAGAAGGATCAAGTGAGTTTTCATCCAGTGGACTTATCCCTATATAATGCACAAACAACTTGAGCACCACACAAAACAAATCACATAGACTTTTATACCTATGATATATCCATAACATGTACAAACAACTTAACCATAGCGTTAAAAGAAATGAAATGGATGTTACTCATAACAATGATATTGATCCTAACAATGTAAAATAATCACAACATAAAAGGAATTCACAACACATACAAGTTAGAACAGTC
Source organism: Tanacetum coccineum (assembly GCA_026074375.1). Taxonomy (NCBI): domain Eukaryota; kingdom Viridiplantae; phylum Streptophyta; class Magnoliopsida; order Asterales; family Asteraceae; genus Tanacetum; species Tanacetum coccineum. The sequence goes on along the minus strand of BQNB010001351.1, from coordinate 58,686 downwards.
AAAAGTAGCCATTTAGTCATTCATCACAAAGATTTCCGTACATGGTTGCATCTGTTTCACAAAAATATGGCGCATGCCATTACAATCATTAGTACGAATCCTACAAACCGACATGTCCGGTTGTTAGTGATTTCAAAACATAATAGAAGCTAAAATGATATAGAATACATGTGACGTCACGTGGTGATCCAAGCGGCTCATAAGCTTGCGACAGTCCATTGGGGCGGTTTGGTTCATATCATCATCAATGTCAGAGGTTCTCGGTTAACAGCAGCAGCAGCATCTCTAGCATCACATGGGATCATCAAAACGCGAGCAGGGGCAGATCGAGCAAAGGGCTTAGCAGGTGGTTTTCTGACTTGCGAACGAGAAGGCACAGGAAGACCATCTTCAGACTTTTGACACTTTTGAAGCATTCGGCACATTGAGTACCGATATTACTCGGTAAAATGTCCGTTTTGTTCCTTTCAATCAACAAACTCTTCCTCTAGAATTTTCTTATCCTTTGAAAACACTCCTGCTTCTTCATACTCATCGATCGTAATACTCCAAATCCTTGAACAAACTTCTTCACTCAGACAAATTCGACATCGTCTTTCCTCACCGTTACGATCTATCTCAATTTGTTTAAAAAACCTAGGCCAACAAAAATGACGATCTTGTTCCTTATACTTTCTTTTTATTCTTCACTTCAGTATCGATCTTTTCCATCATTAATTTTTCCATATACCTAACCTCCTCCAAAATAGTCCCAAATTTGGACCATGGGGGAACCGGTCGGAACAACCTTCTAGAATTTCTGGTCAAAGGTATCTGTAGTAGTACGGAAAACTGCTCAACGAAATGGATATTTTGTCCGGAACGACATCAATGGGAGAATAGGTGACATCAGCATCAGGGATAACAGGAGAAGTAGGAGGTGTCTCTTCGTCTTCAGACACTGGAGGTGGTGGATTATTCAAGTCGTCACCTGTATAAGGCTCAATTACTTCCGCCTCATCATCCATTTCCCAGTCATCATCATCATTTTCCTCCGGATCCTCTTCCGGGTCTTTTCCGGATCCTCTTCCGGGTCTTCTTCCGGATCCTCTTCCGGGTCTTCTTCCGGATCCTCTTCCGGGTCTTCTTCGATCCAACCATTTTGATTATTAGGGATATTACCCCCAACCCAGGGGTGAAAACCATCTCCATGACCTACGGGTTGAGCCGGTGCATTTTCGAGATTTGCAGGTAGGAGCAGGCGATTTGCTAGGTAGCATCGACGTTAGGAATTATTCAGAGGGTACTTTGCCCGTGATTATCTGCAATAATGCAAATAACATATAAGGTCACTATATCGTGAAATCAACTTATATAAAATATACATGAATAAATATTCATCCAAAATAATTCCAATAAAAACCATGAAACAATGTTCATTTACAATCTTTTTAATAAACAATATATCTTTTGTTTACATAATATTCCATATTGATTTTATCTCATATTTACATATATATAGTATTTTCTTCATATATTACTACTCGGTCCATGATCTAACAAATCATAAAGCCATTAGACAATTACTTTTAAAAAAATGTAAAACTTAACAGGATGACTGGATGATATGAATGCCAACGAGGTCTTATCGCGTGCGTAACCCAAAAATATAATAGTCATAGTTTAGGTTTTTGAAAAGCTGACCTAGTTCTCTATGACTTATGGCTCTGGTACCAATCTATAACACCCCCATTTTCGAGACAACGCAGCGGAACATATATGGGTGTTATTTCATAGTACGATCACACATAATTCATAAAGAACGACTCAAAAGAGACGTTATAATAACATTGGTCCCAAAATAACATGTTTGAACAATTATACATATTCGACATTTTGGTCAAACCATCAGTTACCCAAAAGTCACCCATCGTAAGGTTTACGTTCCCAAAAATTCCAAATTGTATCAATAACATTTTACAGGGGTTATTTAAAAGTTCAAACATAGACCACGCAAGACCCTCATCGTGAAACTCATGTCATCCCATCATCTTGATTTCCTGAGATAAAACATGCTTAAAACGTCAACGGAAACGTTGAGTGAATTCATAGAGTTTTCATATAACAATAACATGAACACAAGTTTTACTTTTATAATCTTCTTATAACTTGAGGATCAAACAAGTTTTATATATTTCCACCGAGCTCAATGTACACCCTCAAGCGTCTTAACATCAACCACTTATGTAATAAATTCACCATATGAAATAACTAAACAATTTTCTTTGCCCCCACACGAGGTATCATCGACTCAATATACCTATTTCTCTAATCAAAAATCGTAAGTCAGGGTGTTCCCAATATGGAATCGAAACCCCGGTTAGGGGGTGTCAGCCCCAATAGATCTCATCAAATGTATTAGCGCTTCTCGCTAACTCAACAATTTAATCGCGTTCATGAAAATTGGGCTCGGACTTATGCGATAGGTAATACTCGTGCAAAATTTAATTCAGGAATAGGGTCCAGACCATACCAAACAATCTTGGGTTCAAATTATCAAAACTCTTGATGTTTCTCCACTCGCGGGTTTTCAATAATAACAGTAAAAGTAAAGGCGAGGCCTATGTATCACTTGATAATGTCGGACTGAACATAGATCGTCGATAATCGAACTGGTATTTTCGGTCGGCGCGTAATACACGGAACCAATTACAACATGTATGGGTTTTAGGTTTTATGTCGGTTAAAAAATATAATCGGACCCCAAAATAGACAAGTTGTTAAATATATAGTATGATGATCAAGTTATAATTGGGTAAGTTGAAATACATTTACTGTTTTATAACGTGAATTTTATTGTTTGACAATTTTTACTAGTTTTATTACTTGTTAAATTTCACTAGTTTTAACACAATTGGTCCAAAAATCCCAAATAGGCCTCAATTATAAGCCAAATTAAGTAATTTAGTTTCTTTTTAATGGCCCATGACCAGACTTTAGTACAATATTAGGGCCCATGTGAGTTGGGCCCAACAATGCTAAGCCCAATAATCTTATAAATATAATTAGTGTATTTGGGTAGTCTAGTAGCCATTTAAGTTTTTATGGCCTATTTTAGTTTATGTATGTAACTGGTATTAAATTTTTCGGGTTTTCGAGTTTAGACTTTTTTTCACATTAAGATTAAGGTCAGTAGGTTAATTATATAAAAACTCCAAAGTGGGTCCTACCACCTCGGTTGTTTGTCGCAAAACGCTTTATAACTTTTGGTTTACGGGATATAGACGTAAAATAGTTTTATATAGGTTTATGATTTATAAAAATAGTTGTATTCTCTCCCTAACTTTAAATAACTGTACTCTATTACTATTTATGTTTCTAGTTTCATATTTAAGTGTACATTTAGATTATAAGTATTTCTATACTTTATTTTGGTATATCATATAATTAATGTCACATTTTTTCATACATGAGTCATTTTAAAATTTTTGGCTGGAAAACTTACTTTTACCATTTTGACACCATTTTCAAACTATAATGATCTGAGAAACCATCCAATTGATTATAGTTTCATATATTTAGCTATATTTCATCTCTTTCTAGTTTTAGCATTTAAAATTCGTAGAATAGCAAATTGTTTATCAAAACAAGACCACCAGCAAGGTCAGTTTTGTTAGTGTTTTTCGTAAAGATATTCTGCATAATCTCACTCAATTGTACTTTAAAGTGCTGATTCAAAAACATTTGCTACTAGATAATAAAACATTTGTCACAACTAGATAAGTTCAAAATCAATTATTATATCATACACAAAAGTGGTCAATAACTTTTGTTCAATCTGCCTAATTTTTATAGTGTTTTTCTCCATTTGTTTTAAGTTAGTTTAATCCATTTTTAACCTAAATCTAATACACACAAAACACCAATTAAACTATTGATCATATTATTCATCCACATTTAAAATTACATTCATAATAAATACAAGAACATACAAGAATAACTAGAAATAAAGTAAAGGTTTATACCCACTATGAAGCAAAGTGTATGATTTTCACCCAAAAAACAAATGTAACTCTTTTACACCAAGCTATGATTATTAACCCATACACAAAGATCATCATTATTTCTCCATGCATGCCCCTATGATTCTTGGAAATTTCTATCAGCCCCTAATGTGTTAAAATCTTGCACAAAACCCTCTTTGATCACTTCTAAAGTTATAGTGAAACTTACTGGTTGTTTATCACATAGTCCAGGTTCATTGTTTTGCATTGTTAAATTTGATGGAAGTGTGTTTGTTTTGGATGAAGGGATTTCGGCCACAAAGGGGAGGAGAAACAAAGTGACTGTGTGTGTAAACTTTGGTAAAACAATGGGAAGTAAAGTGGGTGTGGATGGTTTTATGTCTTTCCATGCAAGTGGACTATGGACAATTTTCATTAGTCTTGCACCTCTCAATTGCCACGACAACCCTTGAGCGTGGTCGGTGTGTGATTTTTGTTTTAAAACTTTGTTATTTCTAGTGTTTAGTGTATAAATTTTAAGATAGGTAGGTAGTTTTGAGGCTAACGGGTATCAACGTAAAATAAAACGAGAGTTAAGACGAAACCACGAGGTGAAAACGAATATGATAAAAATGATTCTACATTAAACGGGAAACTTTTCTGAAAAGTTTAATTTACGTAAGGTTCAAGACGAATAATTGTTTTAATCATAGCTCGCAATTAATTAAAACGACGATTTCAATAAAATGTCTAAATGTAAATAAAAGTAATTTGTTTAAAATTTATAAATTAATTATGAGATTATTAAATAGTAGTGACCTTAAATTCGGGTTCTTACATCATAATATGCTTAGCTATCGCTCGAATAATTACCTCGAACCACCCGGTTTTAATCAACCGAATGTGCAAAATAATCAAAACCGATACAATCAAAATCAAGGAAGAGGGCAAAACTTCAATCAAAGAAACAACAATTATCAAGCTCCAAATTATCAAGCTCAAGTTGGACCTTCGAATGATTAATTGAATTACATGAAGACTAACGATTTTAATATGAGAGCTATGCAAAATTAAATTAACAATATGAAAACAGAATTGAAAAATGAATTTCAGACTTCAATGAAGAATCAAAATAATGAGTTAAGGAACATAATGAGCAATGAGCTAAAGAACGTGATTATGCAAAAACCCTCGGGTTCGGGATCACTTCCTTGTAATACCGTTGCTAACCCGAGAGGTGACGTGAAAGCTATTACCACCCGAAGTGGTGTTGCTTACGATGGACCTATGATTCTACCTACTCCTTCTCCTCTCCCGAAGGAAGTAGAATATGAAACGAGGCGAACAATAAGGACAAAGCGTTTGAATTAAAAGTTCAGAAAGTACCGCACACGTCCAACCTTCGGTTGTCCAAATTCCTATTCTGGATCCCAAAGTTGCTCCGAAGCCTAATCATAAACCGTCGATACGTTATCCTTCGAGGCTTAACGACCAAAAGCTCTGTGAAAAGGCTAATAATCAAATGTTGAAGTTTCTTCAAATCTTTCAAAGATTACACTTCGATATTAGCTTCGCGGATGCTCTTCTTCATATGCCAAAGTTTGCTTCTACATTTAAGAGTCTTCTAAGTAATAAGGAAAAAATATTTAAATTAGCAAGTACTCCGTAAAATGAGAATTGCTCGGCGGTGCTCCTTAAGAAGTTGCCAGAAAATCTTGGAGACCCCGGCAAGTTTCTTATCCAGTGTGATTTTTTGGAGCTAGATGAGTGCTTAGCCTTGGCCGATCTTGGTGCTAGCATTAATCTAATGCCTCTTTCCGATATGGTTGAAAGCTTTCGCTACGGAACTCCCTCCGACTCGCATGACACTCGAGCTTGCAAACCGATCGGTTGCTTATTCAGAAGGAGTTGCCAAAGATGTTTTTGTAAAAGTAGGAAAGTTTTATTTTCTGGCCGACTTTGTTGTGGTTGATTACGATGTTGATCATCGGGTTCCTCTCATCCTCAGGAGACCTTTCTTAAGATACGGCCACTGGAAATGCTTTTTTTAGCACTTTAATCGTGTACTTTGTGAAGTGTTAACTTCTTCGATGTCAATGATAAGGCCTTATGTATAAAGGCGAGCACTATCCAAGTTATCCGTAATTTATTTTGATGGTAATGGTTATTCTTCAAGTCTCAATGTCATAGATGTTGCTTGTGAGGAGTATGCTCAAGAAGTGCTTAGATTTTTAGATAGTTCGACGAGTGGCAATCCCACTCCTTCGGATCCTATCATTGCTACTTCTTTCCCCTCGTTTACTCCTTTTAAAGGAGGATATTTCATTTTGGAAGAGATAGAGACTTTTCTACGTACCCCGGAAGAGCTTTCTAATTTGGATGACGATTACTACAACACGGAGGGAGATATTCTTTACCTTGAGAAATTGTTGAATGAAGATCCTTCTCCGACAATCTCCCTCCGATGAAGGATAACGACTTCAAGCAAGTTGATATTACTATGACGAAGCCTTCGATCGAAGAACCACCAGAACTCAAGCTTAAGGATTTACCTTCTCATTTAGAATATGCATTTTTAGAAGGAACCAATAAATTACCAATCATAATTTCTAAAGAATTAAAAGATGAAGAAAAGGCCGCCCTTTTAAAGGTTCTTAAGTCACATAAACGGGCCATCGCATGGAAAATTTCCGACATTAAGGGCATCGACCCTCGTTTTTGTAGTCACAAGATCTTAATGGGATGAGTCTTTTAAACGGCGTTCAACATCCAAAGAAGGGTGAATCCAAAAATTCATGAGGTTATCAAAAAGGAAGTTATCAAACTCCTTGATGCCGGATTGATTTACCCTATCTCTGGATAGTCACGATGGGTGACCCCGTTTCATGTGTGCCATAAAAAGGGTGGTTATGCATAGTTGAAAACGAAGATAATGAGTTATTTCCTACTAGGTTAGTTACGGGATGGCGCGTTTGTATTTATTACAGAAAGCTTAATGATGCCACTCACAAATATCATTTACCGTTGCCTTTCATGGACCAAATGCTTGAACGTTTAGCAGGAAACGAATACTATTTCTTTATAGATGGATTTTCCGGATATTTTCAAATTCCTATTGACCCGGCTAGACATGTTAGGCCACTTTAACTTGCCTTATGGATGTTTTGCCTACCGACGTATGCTTTTGGTTTATGTAAATGCTCAGGCAGTTTCCAAGGTGCATGATGGACAACTCCAACCATCCCGATTTTCATGACTGATCGAGGAATAGAAATGGAGTCTTTCATATGGAACGATTTCTCAGTCTTCGAGGATTCTTTCTCTTCATGCCTCTCCCATTTAGACAAAATACTAAAACGGTGCGAAGACACCAACTTAGTTCTAAATTGGGAGAAATGCCATTTTATGATAAAAGAAGGCATTGTTCTAGGACATAAGATTTCAAAGTCTGGGATTGAGGTCGACAGAGCTAAAGATGCTGTTATAGCTAAACTCCCTCATCCGACTTCCATCAAAGGCGTTCGAAGTTTTTTAGGTCACGCCGGGTTCTATCGTTGATTTAATCAAGATTTTTCTAAAATCGCCCGGCCAATGACCCATCTTCTCGAAAAAGAAACTCCGTTTATTTTCTCAAAAGAATGTATTGAAGCATTTAATATACTTAAGAAGAAATTAACCGAAGCTCCAATTTTAGTTGTATAACACCCTCATTTTTGACATATAGCAGCGGAAGCTAATTTGGGGTATTATTTCATAGTACAACAGTCATAATCATAGAAAACGACTCGGAAGAGATGTTTTTAAAAGATAAGTTATCATTCATTATTTCATCAGAGTTTTTACAAACAGAGGTCCTAAAATCTACATGAAAACATAAAGTTTGAATGATAACAGTTTAGCCATCTTCAAGTCCATGCCACTTGGTGCCATAAGATGTTTAGTTACTTGAGATAACATGCTAAAAAGTTAAACACAATGGTTGAGTAAAATTCATAGGTTTATAATAAATAGTGTGAATACAAGTCATCATAAATGTGGGTTACGTTGTTATACACCCATAAGTGTAATAATGGCAATGAGTACAATTATTATAGAAAATAGTATTATTGCGTCTAAGCTCATGGCACTCAAACTGACTAGTGTATATATCAATAATGATATATATAAAGATAGTGGCCCCCGTGTAGGTAATTGCCATATACCTATGAGTTTCAAATATAGTGTGTTTGGTTACCTATCCGGCTAACACAAACGGGATTTGTCAATCCCAATAGACCTATTCACAATATTCACGTTTACTCGCAAGTGATTAATGGTCCATGATGGTGGGGGTCTTTTGGCATAAAAAGACTTAGACAACATATGCAATAATATATCAGGATAGCATACATTTAGAAAACACTTATATTCATGGATTATAGCATGTATCCCCCTTACGAGTTTATGAAATAGAAGATTTAAAAGTCAGGCTATGAACCCACCTTAACAGTATATGGAAATCTGATTGATGGCAAAAGTATATCAAGTGAAAGTAATGGCTTCGTCACGCAACCTGGGGCGATATGTCAAGTCTTAGTGTGATAGTTTATGTTTCAAAAACTTATAAAGTTTTTAACCTTATATTTTTGTTATAAATTATGAAAAATATTGTATCGCTGTTCGGGCTATCATAATCCTGAAGCCATGTAGTATCGTTTGAGGAGCCAGGGCACTTTAAATCGTAAACCCAGGAAACTCGTCAAAACGAAAACTCAAATAAAACCCTTCATATGAAATTCCCTAGTAACGTGATACGATAAGATTTTTAAGCTTCTTCAAAAGTTAGTTGATGATAAATTATGTTAAATATATAACTAAATAATGCGTCGATTTATGATTAATAACGATAAATGTGTCGGGTTTTAATAAAATCGAGTTTTATAATATTAATATATATTTTTTAATTTATATAAAAATTTTTTTATTCTATATTTTTAGTTTGGCAAAATTCGGCATAGATACCCTGGGTTTATAAAACTTTTACATCTTTAGTCTTTATATATAAAGCTATATCTAATTTAAACTTTTAAAACTTTGAAATTTGCAAAATAGGTTCTTTATTAGTTATAACTTAGAATACATGACATTTTCACATCCCTTCTTAGTTATAAAATTTCAAAAAGTTTGATATATACCCCTATGCATGGAAATATTTATAAAACAAATCCAAATTCCATGCAAGCTTATTTTTAGGATTTCAAAAGATATTTGCAGGTTATAGCTTAATAGGAATAAGTAAATAAGATGTATAGATACAAAAAGTTTTAGGAAAAAAGGATTGTATAGAAAGAAAATCAAACGGGTCGTTTTTAGGATTTCTAATCAAAAAAACACTGGGTTTGAGATTCAAGCTTCAAACAAGAGTTCATATATGATCTTAAGAGTATTATGAACATTCTAATACAGATTATAAGTTTATGGAAACAAGATCTAAGCTTACTTGAGCTAGAAATGGGTCGAAATGGTTTTTAAGACGTCGTCGCCTTAGAAATGGTTCCAAGTACGTAATGACTTCAAGGCTTCGTTTTTCTTGCTTCTTGGCTTCTATTCTGAGCTTAGGGACTTCACTTGACCTTCCTTGATCTGAGTTAGAACTCCATTGATGAGTATATGAGTTTTTGAGGTGTGGTTTGAATGGTTGCTTGGTTTGGCTATTTATAGGGTGAAAACACCCTTGGTGCCCAAGTTTTCTTAGGGATTAAGGGTTAGGATCTGTAGTATGATGACTAATGAGGCCTAGATATGAGTATTGAGGGCTAGGGAGTGTAGCTTTGCAAGGTGGAGAGGTTTTGGGGGTGTTTGGAGGTCACGGCTAACAAGGGTGACAAGGTGGTGATGTAGCAACTTAGAGGCCAAGTATTTTAGCAAGGAGGTAATGGAGGTGGTTGCTAGGCTGCTTGGTGATGTCATGGTGAGGTCATGGAGGTGCTAGGATGGGTGCTTGGTTTAAAAATGGGTAAAAATGACATAAAAAGGGGTGTCGGGTTTGTTTTGCTTTCGGGTTAGGGTTTTTGACTTAAAATTCGAGTTAGGGTTATGGTTTAAGATAGTTTAGGGTTTAGGATTAGTGTTAGGATTAAGATTAGGGCTTAGGATTAAGGTTTAAGGCTTAGTTTTAGGTTTAGGGTTTAGTTTTTGGTTGAAAGTGAAATTAGGGTTTAGGGTTTTGTTTTTAGGGTTTAAGGTTTTAGATTAGGGTTTAGGATGAATTAGGGTTTAGGTTTAAGGTTTAAAGTCATGTATTAAGTGCTTGTACCTTGTACTAAAGTGGTAGTAAGAAACCAAAGTGATTTAGGAGATAAAATGACCTAATTTGACTTTCTTACATTATTGACTTATACATTGAGCTTTAGAAAGTTGTAGGAGGGAAAAGATATTCAAATGTTGTGTATTGATACTTGTACACATGCTTTAAAGGCTTGTACATTCATTTTATATGTATACATTACATATAATTAGGGTTTTGATGTAAACGTTAACGTTTAATGCTTGTTTTGATATAACGTTTTGAAAAGTACGTTAAATGGATAATGTACTTGGTAAAATGATATTAAGATATAGACTTGACATATTAGGATGTTTACATGATATAAACATAGATAGAGATGGCATTGGTAGAGGTTGCGTGAGCTCGTTTACTTTAGAGATGCAAGTTACGTTGCATAATGAGATAAAGCAAAAATTTCCCTGTAGAAAGGTGGTATATATATAATAGATGGATATTACAGTGCATCTAATTTAATAGATGGATATTTACATTGATGAAAATTACGGGTTGTTATATATAAGAGAATTTTGATTTATTGCCATATTTTTCAATTAAACAAATCTTTGAAAAATTCAAACATGTAATTTTTGGTCAAATCTCATTTTATGTATTGTGTTAATATGGCACTCTTTCACAAAAAAATTTTAAGAATATGATTAATAACTCTTGAATTTCTCAAAACAGAGTCTTATTTAAAATTAGAGTTTATCCTCATAATTCTTGAAAGAGTATTATTACACAAAGATTTTTTGGTTCGGAATTTCTAATCAGAATGAGAGACAAAAACCATACGCAAAAAAGCAAATCAAAAGTGTGTTCAAAAAAGAATTGCTAGAACACACAAAAAGTGAAATCAAAAGAATAATGCGAATAAGGCGTATAGCATTGCTCGTTAAAGCAAGAATAAGCACATGAGAAACAAACTGATCAGAAAAATGTTCAAAAAGAATTGCAAGAACATATAAAACATACACTGCAAAAAGAGACAAAAAAGTTACATATGAATTGTTTTTTTATCTAACACATTGTTGTCACTCATTCAGAATTCATCATGGCACAACAACAATAACAAAGAGATGTCCCACAAGATCAGCTATGTCCACCCAACACGCATTTTGATCTCATGGATGCGAACAAGAAGTTTGATCTTGTCAATCCACAATGCCCAAATGAAAGCAAGATTCTTGCAGACATCCTCAACAACCATCCACTCAAATTATGTGTAGCAGCTTCTGCGTTAGTGCCTTGGATATACATGACTCAATTCTAGCATACTTTGAAGATAGATGAATCAAAGTACAAGTTCAAATTTTTTTTCTTGATACTAAGGAGCTTACGATGACTATAGCTGACTTCAGACGCATATTCTGATTGCCTCAAGCTACATACAACAACCATGCTGGTTTTGTTAATGCTTCTACTTTTAGCCAGATGGTTCCATTCTTACGTAATGTTCTTGGTTTTTCTCTAACGTTGAGATCACCATCCAAATTTGTGTCAAAAGGACTCTCACAACCGTAGCAGACATTGTGTAAGATTTTTGCAAGATGCTTAACCACTCGAGTCATAGGTCATGATCAACCACCAGTAAAAATCATGTAGATGCTCTATTGTTTTATTAACAATGTGCATGTTGACTATGTTGAACTGCTATGGGAAGGATTATACTATTCTCTTACGCATCCAACAACATTGATTCCTTACCCAAGGGTATGAAGGTTATTAGTGATCATTACATGATTGAGCATCCCGACATCTCAAGAAGAGTTCATGACAATTATCACAAAGTTGAAAATGAGGATATTGTCAAAAACATCTTTAACTCTAGGAAGAATAAGAAAGGAGGAGGAATGCAAATTCTAGATTAGATACCGACAGAGGAAATGAAGCTTACTGTACATTATCATATGTATGCTATAGTATTTCGGGTAGATGTTCCTACGACTCAATCATAACCGATTGAGTCTACCCAGGGAACTCATAGGACAACTAGCACCCCTAGGACACCTAACTCAAAAATTACTGAAGGAGAATCAAGTGCTCAATGCAAATCAGTAGTAATTAGATTTCACATACCACCAAGACGACAAGATCTAGAAACACCAATACCAATAGCTGATGAGATTAATGTCACTAATTTAGCTGAAATAATCCAAATGAGAATTGCTACACAAAGAAGTATTGAATATTACGAAGCTTAACAGAATGTTGAAAAAGTTAAAGAGCACATGGTGGATGAAGAGATTGAGAATCTTGTAGAAGGGACTGAGAATGACAATGTAGATGATTTTTTAGATAACATCTTTAATGGTCAAGAGGAACCCGGCAATAGGATAGGTCCTGAGAGTTATAAGGAAAGTCTATAGGTAAAGAAACGTGTTGATGATGTGAGTATTTCTAATGATGATATGGAGGAAGAATCAGCTGGAGATGAGTTTGAGCTAAGAATGAGAGAGAAGGGAAAGGGCATAGAGGAGACTAAGGATACACCCCCACCCACACCC
>BQNB010001351.1:30000-45490 GCA_026074375.1 Tanacetum coccineum | reverse complement strand
ACGTTCCATTACTTTAGGAGAAGAAGTAATAGGGATCGTGGGTCCCTTGTAAGCTACACCACTTCGAGTGGTAATACCCTTTAAATCCTCCTTCGGGTTAGTAACGGTGTTACTAGGAAGAGTTCCCGAAGTAGAGGCGGTATTCATTTTGATAAAGTTACCTAGCATACTTTCAAGCCTTTGATTTGAAGTAGCCAAGTTGTTCAATTGAGCTTGCATGTTTTGACCTTGAGTTTGCATGTTCCTCATCACAGCATCATTAGCCTTTATGTAGCTATCAAAATCGGTCTTAGACACACCTTGTGTCTGAGGAGCTGGAGCTTGATAGGCGGGAGCTTGATAAGCAGGAGGTTGAACAACCTGAGGTCGATAGATTTGACCTTGATTAACCGGGGGTTGGTAAGCTGGAGCTTGATTGAAATTCCCTCGGTTTTGGTTGTAACGATTCTGATTGTTTCCTTGATTTTGCACATGATTGGGGGGAAAACCGGGTGGTCGAATTTGATTTGAAATCGGGGCTCGATAACCGGTGTTTCCTTGGTTGTAGTTAGCTGCGGCTGCTTGTGAGACATATTCTTGGATATTATCTCGATAAACATTGCCAGTGGTGGCTGGACAAGTTTGGTAGGAATGAGCACCACCGCAAGTAACACAACTTTCCTCAACCGCTTTGACGGGAGTAGGAGCGGGAGATTGATTTTTCTTATCAAGAAGTAAAGCTTTCACCATATCTTTCAACTCAGCAACTTCGGAAGAGATTCCGGGGGTGGAAGTGCTCGAACTCACTTTGGCAACAACTGGTTTGTTACGTGAATTACGAACTTTGGATTTGCTTTCAATGATTCTTAGGCAATCACGAGGCATTTTGTCCAAAAAGTTGCCACCCGCGGCGGAATTTAACGAATCTTGATCGTTAGAGTTCAAGGCATTATAGAATGTATCGAGTTGATGCAACTCAGAAAATCCATGATGTGGACATGCCCGAAGAAGATCGTTAAATCGGTCCCATGCTTCATAAAACGTCTCATCAAATCTTTGTTGAAATCTCGTGATTTCATTTCGAAGATTTGTGGTTTTAGAAGGAGGGAAAAATTTGTTGATGAATTTTGAGACAAGATCATCCCATGTTTGAATCGATCGAGGGGGTTCTTTTTCAAGCCAAATCCGGGCTGCCCCCTCGAGGGAAAATGGGAAAAGCATAAGCTTTACCGACGTACTCGGGACGTTCGGGAACTTCATCGTAGAAGTGATCTTGTTGAAATATCGGATGTGGGCATGAGGATCTTCTTTGTCATGTCCGAAGAATTGCTTGTTTTGAACGAGGTTAAGCAGACCGTGCTTAAGCTCAAAGTTGTCCGCGGTGATTTCGGGCACAACGATGGCATCCTCGTAACCCGCGGTGGGTGCTTCAAGCAACTGAGCCATAGTACGTTGATCATCCATTGGAGCTAAGGGAGGAGGTGGATTTTCAAGTGGTTCTTCAAGATTAAACGGTTCAACAACAGGAGGTGGGGCCTGGTGTTGATGATGAAGATTGCGAGATTGGGAACGAGTGCGCATGCACTAAAAAGGAAAATTTACACTAATTTTTTTTTTGGTTTTTGGTTTATCAAAAGTAAATTCACAATTTATTTTAATAACGGACAACGAAGAAGACAACTTAAACCTAATAATCGACAAGCTTCTCGGTAACTCTTCGAAAAGAAAAACGCACAAAGGAGCGGAGGAATAGGAAAGCGCGAAGCTATTAAAAACCTTTTTCCTTTAGGGTCGTAGTTCCTCGGAACAACCCGCCTTATACCCCTCGTAGAGTTTGTTTATCTATTAAAAGGTGAACCGCACCTCGCAAGTGATACAAAAGGCAAGTTTTTAAATCTTTTGTTCAAGTTGGGAACCAAAAAGTTCACCGGAAGTTATTATGATAATACCTCAGTTGAGAATATTATATTTTGGTATTTTTACCAATTTGTGAATTTTATTTATAATTAAAGACAATGTTTTTATATTTTTGGTTTTTTTATATGATAATATTCACAGATTCAAACACAACTTAGCAAACACAACGATAATCGGTATCACAGCCTCCTCGGCAACGGCGCCAAAAATTGATTGATAATTTCTTAAACTATATATATAATATAATAAAATAAAATATATATAATCTAAAAAAAACTACAATAATCAATAAAACCGGGAAGTAGTATAGAATGTTCCCGGGTCGTTTATCCCCAACGAGGCTGGACTGGAGAATCGATACAGTCAGAAGATTGGAGTTTGAATGAGAGAAATGATTTGAGAGTGTGGAAAGCTAAATTAAACAATAACAAACAAAAACGATTAAGAAAAACCTAAAAATTATGAATTTAAGCTGAAAACGAGAGCACGAATCCCCGAACAATGGGTCAAAAACTAAAATCTCAAAATCAACCCTACAAAGAAATTTTTTACTTTCTAAACTAACTCTGGGGACTAAATAATGAAGAATGAAATAACTAGACTAAAAACGGAGGTCGTTTGACCCAAAAACGAGTCAAGACAAAAACCGTACCCGAGCCCCGTTCTTTAAAAATCAAAAGATTGAAAAATTAACCCTACGAAAGTTTTTATATTTTTCCTACGAAATATATTACTAAAGAAAATTTTCTAAAAAAGAAAAATATTTTTTGATAATTTTTATATTTTTTATGAATTTTTAAAACTTATAACGAAATTAAATTATAAAAAATACTAAACTATTTTTAAAAATTCTAAAATTTTTTCCTAAAATACTAGACCTAAAATACTGCCTACGAAAAATAAGAAACCCAAACTCGACTTATAAATAAGCCGAGAATAAGCTGAAAACAGCTTATGGCTTATAAAGGGCCAAAAGTGGTTAAATATTAAACCACTTGGGACTCTAACAGAGAAGTCCCAAGGGCGCAGCGGTAACACTAGTTATAAAAGAGAGGTGTATCGAGGGTAGAGGTTAGGCCCGTGTCGAGTCTGTGCACACAACACCCGTTTCAACCCTTGTCTCCTCTCTTTTTTTTGAACACTTTTTAAGCATACTTGTAAGCTCCTTGAGCTTAACAATATTTATACTACAACTTTTTAGAGAAAAGCTAAGGAATAAGCTGAAAATGGGCCTTTTAAAAAAGGACAAAGCAAAAGTGAGCTTTTAAGGCTAAATGCTAATCTTGGTTAACATTTTGAACTAATAAAGCCTAAAACGATGAACTAAAAAGCTGAAAGAAGTAACTAACCTATCTTAAAATAGCACTAAAGAGCTAAACTATTAAGAACAAAATGAAGCAAATAAGATAAGCCCAATAAGCCAAAAATTGGCTTAATACCCTCAGCAGTACTTAACTTAAGAGTTAAGTATTGTTGGTTGTGGCTTTGGGCTTTAAACACAATAAGCAATGGGAAAGTGCTCAAAAAGCTATCTAGGGTAACTAACAAACCTAATAAGCAACTAAGGATACAAAAACAACAATTGAAAAGAACTAAATAAGCTGGAACAAAAATAGCTATATCCTACTCTATGCTTAAAAAAAATTCAAAAGCCTACTTTGAGCTTAAAAATAAGCTACCTATAGTGCTTCCTAAGGTCTACAACTGTGAGGGCTTATAGAAGAGCTTATTGGCTTTTTAGAAAAGCCAAAAGCTAGGGATGAGACCCCCTAATAAGATAAAACAAATGGCTTAAAAAGGACCCCTTAGCACCAGGGGAAATAAGCTAAACAAGGGGGCTTATCTTGAAAGCTTGAAATAAGATGTCAAATAAGCTCAAAATGAACAACAAAGTTAAAACAGATGAAAAGAAGCTTGTGAAAAGCTCATATTCAAAATTCCATTTTCTACAAACAAAGAAAACATGCTGATTTTTTTGAGTTGGAAAAAGGGGTTTTTCTTTCAAGAAGTGGCAACAAATAATTTTAAGGCAGGTTTGACTTAGGAAACAAAAGACTCAAACACTTTTGTTTAGACACACAAATGACACTCTTTTGGAACCTAAACTCAAGATTACAAGAACTTAAGCTAATAAGCACTTTGGTTTCTTTTAAAATCCAACAGTTTTAAAGAATGATTTAGAAAACTTTGAAAAACAACTTTTGGACTTAAAAACTCTTTGAAAACAGATTCAAACAAGCTAAAAACTCAAGCTAAAGTTAGCCAAATGGTTACAACCCATGACCTTCCCATTTCTACCCGTTTTAGACTTAACCCAAACACCCCTTTATATTTTTAAAGTGCTTTTTAAGCTAAGTTTGTAAAGATTAAATCCAAGATTTTGAACAACAGATAATCAACAAACAATATTAAGCAATATTAAACACAATCACTACAGGAATAAGCACAAGAGCAATAAGCAGTTTACAAGCTTTACTTGACAGTTTTGCATGAAAATTCAAACAAGGTACTTAATAAACAAACAACCAACAAAAACAAGCATTAACAACTAAAATAAGCAAGATTAGAGAAATAAGTAGAAAATAAGCTTTGCTACAGTAACAATAAGCTAAAATTTAAAAAGAAAATGTACCTTAATCCTTGCTCAAACAGGATTTTTGAATTCCTAAATAAGCTCTAAAACCTACCCTTAGCTTATGAATAAGCTTAAACTAAGAAAACCCAATGAGCCTTCCATAATTGCTCATTCATCCACAACTTGATCAAACAGTAGCTTTTTCTTTTTCCCTTTTTTTTTGATTTTTCTTAAACTTTTGTATAGAAGTTTTAAAACAGGTTATGAAGAGCTTATATAAGAGCTTTAAAAGAAACAAGAATTTGGAAACACAAGTTGAAACTCAAACCTCAATTTTCATTAAAAATAACAAGTACATAAAAGCTAGTGTAAAACTCAGCAAACTAAAACTTAACTTCTAAAAAAAACTACACACTAAAAACTCAACTGCCTCAAGGGCTTACAACAGCTTTAAATAGCCAAAATAATCTAGGGTTCCTGTCTTGGTCTTCTCTCTTTGTCTTCACTTGGGTGTGTTTGTTTGTAGACACAAAAACAGATGTGTGCTTGTTGTGAGAGTGTAAACACAAAGCATCCTAGCCCTTCATTTATCTTGGTGCCCAAGTCGAATTATATCAACCATTGATGAATTTTTGAGGGAATTTGGATTGCCAGCTTGGCAAAGGCCATGTGGGGGTGGGGTAAGTGTTGGTGATGGTTTTGGAGTGTTGTGGGAGGTCAACGAGGAGGGGGGACATTGCCAGAGGTGGGGTTTGAGTTTGGCGGGAAATTTATGAAGAAGATATACAGTAACTCAAAATTGGGTGTGAGTTTGTGGGTTTGACACAATTGGTCCTCCAAGGTTATACTTGTGTTTGCAACTTCAGTCCTTGTGGGTTATAGATGTTTTGAAACTTGGCAGAACAACCCCCTAAGAGTTATAAAGGGTATTACACCCAAGGTCCTTGTTAGTTATAAGAAACAGTCCCCAAAGGTTATATAAGTTATTACACCACAAGTCCTTGTGGTGTATAACTTTAGCTAGTTGGCAGACTTGACCCTTGGGGTATCTCTTTGGGCAATTGGCAGTTTTGCCCCTTGTGAGTTTTTTTCTTCTTATCTCTTCATTAAATAAGTTTAGGGATTGGCAAGTTTGGTCCCTAAACTTATTTTTCTTCACTCGTTGACTTTGGATTTGTTGGGGTTGACTTTGGTTGACTTTTTCTCACTTGGGCTTTGTCTTGACTTTGTCTTTTCCATGCTTTTCCATTCCGTGTTCGGTTTTGTCGTTTTGGCTTCGTTTTTCGTCCTTTTCTTAGATATCTATTCCTGCATAATACAATTAGCAAAACAAGCATATATTTGGCATTTTAAGTCCGTTTTTGGTTATTTTAGCTCGTTTTTAAACGTAAAAGGTGTGTGTAATTAAACACATACCAGGTACGTATTATAAACCCCAAGTGATGTATTATGTTTGATTCAAAAAAAGAAAAAAGAAAAAAAAGAGATTGATGTAGAGTTGTGTAGAGTTTGTATATCTTCGTCCGAGTCTTGGCTTAGCAACCAAACCAAAGTGTATTCATGAAAATAATTAGCTAATCCTTCCACTCCAAATTCACCCAAAGCAACCCAAATGTATCATATCCGTTTTCGTTTCCATTATATGTTATCTTACACCTACACCCCACAACCCTTTAAAAGACCTCTTAGATAGTAATGAACAATGATTGCACCTAGCGGTGGAGGTTTGATCATTTACCAAGCCTATGCTAATTTATATGCTATGACAGGTAATGAGTATTGATTTTCCATTTTCCCCTTATGTTATAATTTATTATACACCCGAGTGAAAGCGAGAATCCCAAACACTTATGTGAGGTGCTAGTGTATACTTTCCGTGCTTTTATTTATGAGGTCTAAAAGGTTGTTTTGTAAAATACTTTTAAAGAGTAGGTAAAATGACCCCTCACGTTGTTATTGTCTAGATAGAAAAGCCTATTTTCTTGAGGACAAACAACTCCCAAGTGTAGGGGTATTTAATAAGGTGTCATTTTATACACTTTTTCCGGGGTCATTTAACCCCCTAAATCGTGTGTTTATGCCTAAAATAGATACTTAATCGTTCCTTTTTAGGTATTTTGCATTTGGAAGGCATTTGGAGGAAATACACGTGACTTTGGCTCATTTAGAGAAGAAACGGACAAGACTACAGACCTACACCAACATTGCTCAAGAATTTCTCTGCAGTGGCTGTAGACGGCATCACAAATACAACGTGAAGCCATCACAACGATGAACAAGACGGTGTCACGAGATTCCAAGAAAGCGTTAGAGCATATAACCCAGCCCATTATCTAGATTATTCTTTTCATGACGGCGTCACGATTAAAACGCGACGCTGTTACAACGATTTTCCAATATATACAAACCCGAATTTAGGGTTTTGAGTGTGTAACTTTAGAATAAAAAGAGGGTACGAACCCTAGTTCATTTAGCAACTGTTAGGGATAAATTCAGGGCCTAAAAATCCTATTGTACTTTCTCCAACTCATGTTTTAATCAAGTAAGGTTTATTTAATCATTCAATATGTCTATGTGTTGTTTGATTCATCAATGTTCTTGCTTAACTTATAACAAGCTTGGCTAAGCCTCCTATTGTGTTTATTTATGATTGTATAAAGCCTAGAATGTAGATCTTAGTGGTGTTGCTTCTTTTGATGGATGTGCATGTTAGGCCCTAGAAAACCAACTTTTTTCTGTATCGTTGTTGATATGTCTAAGGAAATATGATTGTGTAGAAAGGATATCATCGGGTAACAGTCTTCATACTACATTTCCCCCTAATATGGTTGATCCACTTTTAATATATTTCACATGCACTTAATGTACCCTTAGGGGCCTTGTAATAGTCTTCATACTACCTTGCTTTTGCGTTGCTCTAACGGAATGCTAAGTAGACGGCGGGTTCGTATAATTCGTTCATGACTTAGGAAATAATTACACAGATCATCACAAGTGTGACAAGGCAACAACACTAGGAGAAGCAATCTAGGGAGTAATACATGATTAAATAAACACAGTCTTTTTTCTTATTGTTATCACCATTAGTTTAGATTTGTATCTAGTTTAATAGCTAAAACCAAACAAACCTCTCCAATTATATGATTTACTTGCTTTTCATAAAATACAAAAATACAAAAATAATCTTCCCCCAACCTTTAGAATTCGGTTAGACCGTGATCAAGCCTTCCCAACATATTCCTTGAGTGAACGATAACATCCCCCCGAGTCTTGCCTATACTACTACTACAACGATTAGGTGCTCTACCTAGGGAGTTGTAAAACTTCTTTGTTAATAGAAATAATGCCTAAAAATATTATTAATATTTTTCACATCTTTACGTTTTGATAATCACATAATATAAAAATGTTCAATGAAAAATTAAATGTAAACAAGTAATTAGTAGTAAATTTTAATATTGAAAATTATATCACGTAAAGGTATGAATAAATAAATGCTTAATACATTTTATGATCAAAGGAAATTTTTATTTAACCTCACACTTTTATAAAATATTGTAAACATTTTTATAAACATTATAAAATATTTTCTACAATTATAAGAAATGTTTTATTCAAAATAAACATTTTGAAATTCAAATTTTTGGACCTAAAACGGCTAGAAAGTTCCAGAAAATTCTCCCTACACAAAAGGAAAAACTAGGGAGCGCCCAGTCTAGGGTGGCCCCCTTAAATACACGGGCGGCCCCTAAATTTTAAGGGGACCGCCCACCTATTTAAGGGGACCGCCCATAGGTAGACGCTCCTCCTGTTTGTCCTATAAATACTGAACTATTCCCCACTATTTTCTCATCTTTTGCACTCATTCTTTCTGTTCTAAAACAGCCCATAAATCTCATCAAAATCCTTTGATCATTTAATCATAAAGCTTTGTTTCCAAGTGATCCAAGCTTAATACCTCAAGTGCAAGAGAAGAATACTTCCATCATCAAGTGAAGAAGTATTACACTTTTGTGTGTTGTCACTTTGTGTGTTGTTGCATAATCTTATGTGCATCCATATCATAACTGTAAATCATTTGTAGAATCTGGAGTAAAAGTTGATGGTATTTGTTAGATCTTCAGATTTGTTTAAGTATAGTTGAATCTTGGTGATACTTGCTGATGGGTGTTAGATTAGTGTGTGATTATAGTAGTGGACTTGGATAAGTAATGGTGTGAAGAAAACTAAGGGGTGAAGAAGATGTGTAGTCGTGTCAAGTCGAAGAAGAAAAGGTTGTGTTTAGTGAAGTTGTGAAGTTGCTATATGTTGGTTCTAACTAGCTAAGATTAGAACTCCATCTAGCTTAGTGTCAGAGAATAAGATACAATCGAAAGTTGTGTAAGGTTTTCTCGCCCTAATGGACATTGTAGACAAAGTGATACAAAACGATCACGAGTTACGGTGCTTTCACGGAGTGGAGTAGGGCAAAGAGGGATTCGTACCGACCACAATAAATTCCTCGCATAGTGTTTGATCGTACCTTACTCTTATCTCTTGTCTCTTACATTTTTTTTCATACATCCATCTAATTATTAGATAAGTATATTCTATCATATTGCAAGTGTTAATATTCAATAATAAATCCAAGATCTATGTGATTATAAACAACATAAACATTACATTAAAAGCGGTAAATTATTCAACCCCCCTTCGAGTTTTACCTCCACAATTGTATCTAAGAGCCCCGTAAAACAAGATTTTAAAAAAAAATATTTTAAAACTTGAATCGATATATGGAATCGGAAAAATATTTAGAAGGGCAATCAATGCAAAGACCACCACTATTTGAAAGTAATGGATTTATTTATTAGAAAAATAGATTCGAAACTTATGTGAAGTTAAAAGATCTAGATCTTTGGCATGTTATTACCGATGGTGATTTTCCTCATATTCAAAATAATCCCGAAACTAAAAAGGATGAAGTTGTACATTTTCATAAACAAAATGATGATCTTAAAAAGAAACTTGCAATAAATAATGAAGCTAAAATGGTAATTTATAATGCTTTGCCACGTAAAGAATACGAAAGAATTTTTATGTGTCTGGTATGTGCTTAATTACACATACCTTTTTCCATTAAAAACGGACTTAAATGATAAAAAAACAGACAAAAACTGCCAAATATATGTTTGTTTTGCATTTGTGTTGTGCAGGAAACGGATATCACAATAAAGGATAAAAAACAAAGCCAAAAACGACAAAACTAAGCACGGATGGAAAGGGGTGTGAAACGAGACAGGCCCCACTCGAGCCAAAGAGTTCAATCAATCCAAAAAGGTCAAACAGTCAAAAGTCAACCCCGACAAACGACAAAGTCAAAGAAAGATCAAACGCAAAGAAAATAAAACTTGAGGACTATAATGCCAATCCCCAAAGTTAATTAGCAAAGAATACAAAGACAAGACTGATTTTGCATATGTGAGAAAATACAACTTTAGGGGTGCAAATCTGCCAAGCCCCTAAAGTTGTATAAAAAAAGGGACTACCTTTGGCAATTGATATATATGAGTAGAGGGGGCAATTTTCTGCCAACCTCTCCAAACATATTCACCATAAGGACTTGTCAATTGCAATGACACACAAAAGTAAAGGGCCCTTTGTTGCCAATTCCGCAAAACCTTACCCCGTCACCTTTCAATAAAACCTATTTTCCGCCCAAAAGAACCCAAGGAACTGATTCACGCATTCTCCTTCTTCTATTTATAAACCTGCAACCACGAAAAACCAGTGGATAAAACTCTCCCCCTCAACCCACTAACTCCCTTATCACATGTGGCCATGCCAAGTTGGCAATCCTACACTTCCCATTCTCAAATCCAACGATTACCAATGAACTCAAAGAAGCACTAGTGTTGATGGATGGCCAAGATTGACTTGAGGACTTTTACCTCACAGAGGAAACACAACTAGCACAGCTGTGAAGACCTCAAACACTTAGGGTTTGAGTATAAATAGAATAGGATAGTTCATTTGAACAAAGTCGAATTTTTGATTTTCAAGGAAAAAGCTTGTAACAAATCTTTGTACCATCTTAATATACTGTCTTTTTCATTATATGTCATTTATATTTCAGTCATTTATCTTCCTTGTCATTTAATTACTTGCTTTTAAATTATTGTCAAATTTTAAGCTTACTTTAATTTACTGTCATTTTCCTTTATATTGTCTTTTAAGTTCTGTTTTAAGGATTTATAGAAGCTTGTAAGTCATCTTAAGCCTATATAAACCCTTGTTTTAGATTCTGTCAGAAAAACTCAAAAATCCAAAAAATATCAAAAATAAAAATCACAAAAAGAAAGCAAGGAGTAAGGGTTGTTTTGGTTTGATGATGATTCTGAATATTGGACTTAGGGGTGGTTAGGATTAGATTTAGGTTCCTTTTCATTTGGACCCTTTGTAAGTCTCTCTTTTAAATTTTTGTTTATTGTTACTGTTCATATGCTTATTAGCTTATAGTTCTGCCTTTTTATTGCTTATCTTGCTTACTTATGTGCTTTTTATGCTTATAGTCTTTCTTTAATGCTTTTATATCTTTCATTTGAGTTTTTATGCAAAACTGCCAATTTGCCTTGTAAACTGCTTATTGCTATATTACTTATTTAAGTGCTTATTTGTGTGTGCTTTTTGATTATTTTTGCTTAACAAACCTTTGTTATCAACTGTTTTTCAAAATCCTTGCTTAAAGCTCTTTAAATCAGTTTTTAAAAGCATTTTCAAGATTTAAAGGGGTGTTTGGATCAAGACCCAAAGTGGGTAAGTTTTGGGTTAAAAATCTTTGGGTCATTTGATGATCTTTGAAAAGCATTTTTAAGCCATCCTCAATCTGTTTTCAAAGGATTTTAGTCCTACAAGTTGTTTTCAAGGTTTTTCTAAATAAGTCCTTTAAACTGTTGGACAAAACAGTTTATAAGGAGCTTATCTGATTAAGCCTTCAACACAGCTTATAGGTGTTGTTTTTAGTGTCATTTTTGAGTCTTAATGCAATAGTCAAAGTGTCTTTAGGTTTTCTTTTTGATTTGGCAAAATCTGTCTATTTTGGTTAAAGCACATTTCAAGTTTAAAAACTGCATTTTTCATTTTCAATTTTTAGTAAGTAAAATTTGTTTTTAGCTGCTTGTGTCCACCTGTTTCAACTTATTTTTCATTTTGAAGGTTATTTTTAGCTTATTTTATAGGCTGTTTTTTTAACTTATTTTTCATTTTGGAAGGTTATTTTCTAGACTTATTTTAAGGTACAAAAAGCCACATTTTCTTATAAGAAATCCAAAAAGTTAACAACTCTCTGTGAGCTCAGCACTTTTAATAGCCATTTTAGTGGCTTATCGTGTTTTTCAAACTTTCTTTTCTTTGCATTTCTAGATAGCTACTTGGTTAAGCTTTTCAGGCATATAGCTCTTTAAGCAAAAGGATCCATTCTGTGGCTTATTTTTAAGCCAAAAAGGGTGTCCCTTGGCTGCCCTGCACCAGTTTGTGCATTTAGCTTATTGATTTTTTTGCTTATCTGTGTGTTATTCTTGGCTTATTTTAGTTCATAGTGCTTATTTAGGTTTAGGTAGCTATGTGACTTTGCTTAGTTTGCATTTTACTTAGCTTCATTTGCTTAAAAAAGTGCCTAATAGTTTAGTTTTTTATATACTTTAGTGTAAAAAGGGCAACCTGCCACTTTAATCTGCTTATTTTCTGGCTTTATTTTTTTCGTTTCTAAATTAGTTGTCTTTTTTAAAGTTCGGTTTATTTTTGTGCCTGTTTTACATAATTTGCAATAAGAAAAAGAAATCAAAATTCATCAAAAAGGAGAGGCCAAAGGGTCGAACCCTTTAGACACCTCTCTTCCATACTCTACGCATTAACATCACATCTTGTACAAAAACACCCTTGGGTCTTTCTAGCGTTATCCTATCACACTAGTTTAATACTTGATACTCATTTTGCAGTTGTAGCTCAAGCTCTTTTAAGCTTGTTTATGGCTTATTTAATAAGCCACATTCTCACTCCTATTATTTTTTCATAGATGTCAGTCAAGACTTGATCTATTTTCCCTATTTTTCTAGATTTTTCCATTTTGTTTTCTTTTTTTTATCATTATTTTCTTTTACAATCAGTTTTTTTAATTATTAAAAATAATAATTATTAATCAAGAAAAATTAATATCTTTTTTTAAAATTTTCTTGTCTTCCATATATTTGTATGAAAATATAAAAGTGTTATGTAGGAATTAAGTTTCAAAAATCCATTTCCTAAAGAACGAGATTTGTCCCCGTTCTGGTCTTGACTCGTTTTTGGGTTCAAACGAACCTTCGGTTTTAGTCTAGTTTTTTTTTCTTTTTTTTAACTCTCGTTATTTGCTATTGTCTCTATTTTAGCCTTTTTAAATTTGTTAGAGGGTTTTATTTGTGCGAAATTAGTGTTTTAAAGCCCTCGTTTTTCATTGCCGGGTTAGGTTGTTTAAGTTCTAGCTTTCGTTTTTAGGTTTAATTAATTTGTTTTTGCATCTTTAATCTTAGAAATAGAAAAACCCATCATAACCTTGTTATATTCAAACATCAATCATCAATTCGTTTTTCGATTTTCCATCCAAGCCTCGTTGGGACAAAACGACCCGGGAAAATCCCTACTTCTGTGTTAGTATATATTTTATTTTAGTGAATTTGACTTCTTGCCTGGTTAAAGGCAATTGAGGTGAGGTGTTTGCTTTATATTATATAATATATATATTTATATATATATTTATTATTATATATATATATATATATATAGTGGCATTTTCTTTGCAGAACCATTTTTTTGTACAGAACCTACAGAACCTTATACTAACCAATCAAAATTTAGTAAATTATTTCCTATTTATTTTATTTATGGTATAAATGAAAGGATATTTATGGTATTTTACATTGATTTCACAATCACATTTAATTTGATAACTGTCATTGAGAACATCCAGGATTTGTAGAATCACAAAATCATACATATCTTCATCCTTAATTTGTAACAATACGTATGACTTATCACAAACTCACTCACACACAAAATTATCCAAACCCTAATTACAACCTTAATTTATCTACGTAGTGCACAAAAATATGGAATTCATTCACGAACATCAGGATCCCGATATGGGAGAGTCTTCGATTGTTCGGGATCACGATATGAGAGAGTCTTCAATGGTTCGGGATCATGATATGGTAGAGTCATCAATGGTTCGGGATGACAATGTCGAAAATCAAATCGTTGTATTACCTGAAGATTTACAACAACCTGGTATGTTATTGTTTTTATTCCTTTTTAAAAATCATATCTTCATTTATGTTCCTGTTAAAAAAGTGCTGATATATAACTTCCTTTTTAAGAACAACCTGGTATGTTCTTGTTAATTGTTCCTGTTAAAAAAGTGCTGATATATAAGAATGTTCCTGTCAACTATGTTCCTATTAATGATGTGTACAACAACCTGGTATGTTATTGTTTTTTATTCCTTTTTAAAAGTATGAAACATGGTTACTCATTTCCCTTTATATGTTTATCAGAATGTGTAACCTGGTATGGTTAATATCAATGTGTAACCTTTATAAAAGTATGTTCCTGTTAATATCAATGGTTAATATCAATGTGTAACCTTTTTAAAAGTATGTTCCTGTTAATATCAATGTGTAACCTTTATATGTTTACTCATACCTTTTTAAAAGTATGAAACATGGTTACGAAATTGTAGACATGGGAGGAACAACAACATTATATTGTTAATCTATTGTTTTAGGGTTTTATGTGTCTTAGGGTTTTATTTGTGGCCTTTGCTTGGTTTGCAAGTTATAGTGGGTTCGTACCACAATAAAGAACCATAGCCAGCTAATAAAATTAATAATGACATAGTACTATGGTTCACAGTTCACACACATGGGTATGGTTATTTTAGTTTTTTTAGTATTTTTATGGTTTTTTAATGTTACAGTTTTTGGGAGTTGTATCCATACATGTTCCATTGTATAACATTTTCACGTTTATGTATACATGTAGTATGGTTGGTGAGTAAACATTCTTATATATCATGAAAACGACAATTAACAGGAACATAGTTGAGCACTTTTTTTGAAGTGATTCTCATTGTTGACATTAACAGGAACATAGTTGACAGGAACAATTAACAGGAACATTCTTATATATCAGCACTTTTTTAACAGCAACAATTAACAAGAACATAGTTGACATTTTGTTTTTACCTTTTGTTTTTACCCCTCCCATTAACGAGCTAATAAAATTAATAATGACAAAGTACTATGGTTCACAGTTCACACACATGGGTATGGTTGGCATTTCATACTTGTACATTGTTTTAGGGTTTTATGTGTATTAGGGTTTTATTGTTTTAGTTTTTTTAGTAGTTTTATGGTTTTTTAATGTTACAGTTTTTGTGAGTTGTATCCATACCATGGTTCCATATGTTATAACATTTTCACGTTTATGTATACAGTGTACGGTTGGAGAGTAAAACATTCTATATATCATGAAAAACGACAATTAACATTGACATAGTTGAGGCACATTGTTTATTTTGAGAAGTGATTCTCTTAGTTACATAACAGGACATAGTTGACAGGAACAATTAACAGGAACATTCTTATGTATCAGCACTTTTTTAACAGGGCACTTTTAGTCAATACAAAACAAATATGCACCACCCATACGCCAAACACCCATTTCCCCTGCTCATAACAACATATATACAATCAAACTTACTAGATCATAACATCTAACCACCTAAGAACTTTAAGTCAAAACTACATAATTATGAATCTCCCATATTCGCAACACCCATTTCCCTTCGACCTTACTAAATCATCATACCTCGACCTAATAATCTCTCAAACAATTGTACACTAACCCAAACACCATAAAACAACTGCTAATTAAACAAAAAACACATATGTTCATCTAATTAATAATAAAAAACAGAATCGGATCATAACAAATATGCACCACCCA
>BQNB010001351.1:0-25000 GCA_026074375.1 Tanacetum coccineum | reverse complement strand
TATCAGTCTAGATGAAGGCATTCAAAAATATTATCTGGTTTCAGGTTGATAATAAAATGTCGGTCCATCAACTTCAGGTTATCAATTTTACCCTTTGATGTTAACTAAAACTGTTTCACAAAACGTATAATGTACATATATCGTTTTTTGCGTGTCCTATTTTATGAAAAGATTTTATTGATGGAATATAGGATCCAAAAATGTAAAGTCTGAGAAAAAAGGGAAAACGGCAAAAAAACGAAAGATTGAGGATACCATTGGTAAGTGTTGATTTAAAGTAAAGACATGTGTCCATATAACATATTTGTTAGCATGCATTCATTTTTTGTATATTAATTAATTCCAGGTAATGATGTAGACGAAAAAAGAAACCGTAAAATAAAGAGTCCAGTGAAAAAAAAACAATGGAATTGGGCTCATTCTTTAGTGCTACATATATGTTCAAACTAGAACAAGCCCAATGGCTTCTTCGAACGCCATGTCCCAAACTATCACCTATAAGATGTCGTGTTTACAAACATTTAGGATTTGGGAATTTGACTTAATTTTAACGTAAACAGTATTACGTCTAAGTTAGGTTATTATGGTTTTTGTAGACAACTTATGATGGACAAAAAAATGGAAATCCAATTGGAAAAGACTTATTTGAAATAAAATATGGAATTGATTGCTGATGTGATGGAATTTTCAACAAAGTGTTGGATTTAATGGATGTAGATATAGTTAAAGATGTAGAAATACTAAGAATGGGTAGGAGCAGTTGGTACTAATAAAAGTCACTCCAAATGATATGAACTTATGATTAGGAAATTGGGTTGCGGATAATGAACTTTAAGTGAATTTATTGTTCTTTTTACTTGTTAATGGGCGGGGTATAATACAAAGGGGTTTGCTGTGATCTGAGTGTACTTGACCATATCAATATGAGTACGGATATATCAAACATTAATTGGTGCAGTTACATTTGGAGATGTCTGAAGAAGTGTAAGGAGGGGTGGAAGCGTAATGAAACAAAATAGCTTCTTTTAGGTACCAATAACGTTACTAGATGTCAAGTATTATCATTATGTTTTACAATTAATTTATACTGGTGCATACATGTTTTCAATGCAATTGTGGGCGATTTATAGAATAATGTTTATTTTTTGTTAATTGTTGAAGACAGATGTTGTACGTTGATGGAACGGTTTGTAAGGATTTTAGAATTGGAAGAAAAAGACCCACCACCCAACAATATGGACAGCGGAGTGCTTAAAGAGCGTGATGTTAGCAGAAATTAAAGTAGGAGACTTGGGAAAGCAGTGGGGGGGGGTAAAACTTAGCGGACCGTATGTTGAAGGGAGGACGACCAATGCTGGAATAATTTGGAGCGTAAGTTTTTGCTGTTGCGATGTGTTTTTGTACAAATGTGAGTATATGACAAAAAATAATGAAACATTCTTTGGTTTTTTAATAAAGGGATTCATGTGGAAGTTGAACAGTTACATTGAGTGTATAAAGAGCGAAAGAAATGGATTTGTCATGACTTTGGCTGCAGCAAAGATGTTGTATCCAGGAAATGCATTATTAGCTGATTTGGAAGATCGATATATTCAGTCACTTAGGTATCAATGTGAAGATATGTGAGGACAACAGGGGTTATGGGCATATGGACAACTCAAAAAAGGACAAGTCAAGTCATGAACCGAGAGTTTGGAAGATGTGGGACAAATTTCGACACGCAATGTAACGGTGGTACAGCAGACTCAGCTAGTTGTTTTTGAAACTGCTGACAAGTTGTACAAAGATTTTGAGCATAGAAAGATGATAAACAATTTTGAAATACCTTCTTTTAGTCTCGGGTTGACACAAGAAGCTGAAATGGAGACAGGATTAAATGCGGCAGAATATGAGATGGGTCCAGAAACTCAGGAAGAAGTTATAAAATCTACTGAAATAGCCGAACAAGAAATGATGGGCAGTGCGGATATGGAAGATAACAGAGGTAATGCAGGACAAGGTCCTTTGGACGCAGTGCCTCTGAGTTATGTGAGCCCGGTGAAAGA
Organism: Tanacetum coccineum; assembly: GCA_026074375.1. Classification (NCBI taxonomy): domain Eukaryota; kingdom Viridiplantae; phylum Streptophyta; class Magnoliopsida; order Asterales; family Asteraceae; genus Tanacetum; species Tanacetum coccineum. The sequence goes on along the minus strand of BQNB010001351.1, from coordinate 22,955 downwards.
AATGATGCGGCGTGGAAAAAGGGTTCTTACAGAAACTGAGCGTATGAAGTCACCTTTCTATATTAGGGTTGTGAATGCTGATAAAGATGAAAACAGTATTGAGAAGAAGTTGTCAGTCTACCTATTTTCAAAAATGGCTGGAAATGTTAGGTAAAGCGCAAATAAAAATACTGCATATGGGCGTTAACAAATGTCTTTTACTTTTAAATATATCTGTATGGTACACGAATATGATCATATTGATATTTATGTTTATGTTATTTGATTACAGTGATGTTCTGTTTGAGACAAAGTACGGGCAAAAATCTTCTAGAGGACAAATTGAGTCACTTGGACCGTAAGAACCAGTTGATAACAACGTGTTGAGCTCTTGGTCTGCGTATTTGAATTTTTTGGAGGGAAAGAAAGACAAAAATTCACCTGCAAGGTTGTTTTTACCTGTTTTTGAAGTGGTAAGTGAGTTGTTTACTAAATATCAATAATATATTTAATTGAAATAATATAACTTAAAAACAAGTATGTCACACAGGATAAAAAAGTGATGGGTGATAACGATCAAACAGCAAAAAGGTTTATGGTTTATGTTGAGAATGCACATTCAACTTATGGAGGGCTAACTAAGTTGGATAAAGCAGACATTGTAAGTTTTATTTGTATCAAAAATTTGCACAAAATCAGGTTAAATGTCAGAAGAGGAATTAAATGACATAATAGTACATATGTGTATTTAGTTTAGGTGTCTGGGTGTGCGTATTACGGATAGTACATATATGTTTTGTTTGGTATTCAGGACAGGGATGTTTTTTTGTATCAAGGACAAGGTGTGCATGGCGTGTTTGTTAGTGTCGTTATAAAGAACATGGGTGTTTAGTTTGTGACATAAGGAAATTGATGTTTGGGGTAAAAAGGACAATGAGTATGTATGACAGTGGTGTTTGGGTGTGCGTATTTAGGACATTGGTGTTTTGTTTGGTATTCAAGACATTGGAATTTTTGAATTTGTGTAATAAGGGCAGGTGATGAATGACATGATTTTTTGGTTTGTTTATTCCGTACATGGTTGTTTAGTGGTGTATAATAAGTACAGGGATGTTTGGTTTTGTATTAAGGACAGTGATGTTTGGGTTTCCTGGTTTAGTATTAAGGAAAACTCTGTGTATTTTAATATCAACTTCTGTTTGTATTAAGTACATCTGCGTTATTCTTAATGTTTGAAAAAATGCAGGTTTTTATCCCAGTGAGCAATAACGAGAATAAATTCCTTTTGTGTTTTAACATGAAGAACCCAGCTGTATCCGTTATTGATAGCAAAAAACAAGTAGAGAAAGTTGCAACCAGGAAAAAGAAGGTACAAGACATGGATGATATGAGAGTTGCATCAATACTGGTACGTACAATTTGTATATAAATGAATTAGTAAGATGCATAAAAATAATAGTATACTGATAACTGACACATTAATTAATGCAGCACAAACATTTTGGCCAATACCTGTCAGTACTAAACCATGGAAAAGCAGCTGCAATTAGTGAATCTCAACTTGTGCGTGGTACTTTTGATTGGCAAACTGATAAGAGGGTTAAAGACTCTGGCATATTTGTGATGCGACACATGGACACTTATATGAGCAATGAACTGGGTAAATGGAAATGTGGGCTCGATGTTAAAGGTAAAAAGCAGAATACACAGTTGGGGCGCTTGAGAAACAAGTATGCGGCCAACCAAGCTACACTTCCCAGATTGCAACATATATAAGAGTAATATCATGAAGGTAATGACATGATGAAATCTGAAGTTTTCAATGTTAAATGCATCAAAGTCCCGCAACATGGCAAGTGAATGGAAAGATCAATGAACAATGCATTTTCTAGTACTTTTTGGTTTTTATTTCAAGGTTACCATAAAACATAATTTATGATGTTATTTTCATTATCTGAAACTCGTTTATCGTTTTAGGATTTGTAATGGAATTCTCGTTCTTTTGGTTATAGAGTATGGGTTCAAAATATGATTGGTAGGTCATGTTGCGCATAGTATGTACATAACTATGATGAATGTGTAATTTGGTATGTTTTGTGTATACCAAGTTTTTTGAAGGTCAATATGTTTTTGTCTATAACATTTTGTTTGATAGTTCGTATATTTTTCGTATGTTGTGTATAACTATTTTGTGTCTGTTTTTTTTGTTAGGTTCATATATGTTGTTAGGTTTCAGAATGTTGTTTGTCTGTTTTTGTTTCATAATGGTTGTTTATGGTAGGTTCATAATAAAGTTTTTAGACTTGTTTACTTATGTTTTTTGTAAGTTCACATATACTGTAACATATGTGTGTTTTTACAAAGAAGTGGCTAACAAACATTGCACAAATAAAAAGCGTCCAAGTAAGTGTACAAGTGCCATATATGTTTTGTATGATTTGTTTTTAGTAATATTATTTTTTTTAGTCATATATGTTTAGGTTGGTTCATAGGATTCTTGGCTTATAAATACCCATACTTGGCCTTTGTATTCTTTACTTCTTGCAAACATTATTTCCTCTCTCTTCTCTTCTCCTATCCTGTAAGTCTAACATCAAAGTGTTATAATCTTCTCATCTTATCATTCAATTGAAGCAAACGCATCTTCGAAAGAGAGCCACACAAGTACCTAATCTATACTTGTATGTTTAGTCGAGGGTCTTCTTTATTTTACCCTTTCTATTAGAATCGAGTCTCTAGGCTATGTTAGAGATTGATTCTTAAATCAACTTTTATATTCAATTTGGTTGAAATGCATCAAAGTCCCGCAACGTGGCAAGTGAATGGAAATATCAATGAACAATGCATTTTCTAGTACTTTTTGGTTTTTATTTCAAGGTTACCATAAAACATAATTTATGATGTTATTTTCATTATCTGAAACTCGTTTATCGTTTTAGGATTTGTAATGGAATTCTCGTTCTTTTGGTTATTTTAGTATGTTCAAAATATGTTTGGTAGGTTCATGTTGCGCATGTATGTACTTAACTATGATGAATGTGTAATTTGGTATGTTTTGTGTATACCAAGTTTTTTGGTAGGTTCAATATGTTTTGTTATGTTTTGTCTATAACAAGTGATTTGTTAGGTTCATATATGTTTTGTATGTTGTGTATACTATGTTTTGTCTGTTTTTTTTTTGTTAGGTACATATATGTTTGGTAGGTTCATATATGTTTTTGTGTGTTTTTGTTTTCATAATGGTTGTTTTGGTAGGTTCATATATGTTTTATACTTGTTTCTTTATGTTTTTTGGTAAGTTCCCATTTACTGTAACATATGTGTTTTACAATAGAAGTAGCTAACAAACATTGGCACAAACTAAAAGCCTCCAAGTTGGTGTACAAGTGCATTATATGTTTTGTATGATTTGTTTTTAGTAATATTAATTTTTTTAGGTTCATATATGTTTAGTTGGTTCATATATGTTTAGTTGGTTCATATATTTTTTTGTTGGTTCATATATGTTTTTTTAGGTGCATGTATGTTTGGTCATATTAATTTTTTTTAGGTTAATATATGTTTAGTTGGTTCATATATGTTTTTTTTTCATAGTGGTTGTTTTGGTAGGTTCATACATGTATTAGACTTATTTCTTTAAAAAATGTACAACTGCTATAATTATTATATATTAATTGTTTTTTTTTGGGGGGGGGGGGGTAGTATCACAAATGGTTTTGTTAGGTTCATATATGTTTTGGTATGTTCATCTATGTTTTTGGTAAGTTCTCATTGACCCTTTGATATATAAAAAGGCAAAGTAACCCGTATATTTTTTCTTGATAAGTTCATAATTGTTTCTGGGTAAGATCATATGTGTTTTGTTTGGTTCGCGTATGGTTTTTTGATAAGTTCATAAATGTTTTTTTATGTTTCGTTTATCAAGTGTTTCAAATGTTTGATTCAATGGGTTAATGCACAACAAAATAAAAAAAATAAACAATTGCAAATATGTTTACAAAACAATATTAATGGACAACAAACAAACAAAACTACCGCAAACCTTAGTAATACTTGAACTTAGGATTTAGTAAAATAAAGTAATGTCAACAGCTACTATAAAATGAAAGAAGTCTAAAATTAAGAGAGATTATGCACTCGTAACAAGTTACTCAAAATAAAAAATATATAAAATTACTAGAGAGAATGCACTGGTAAATACTTGTCACGAGTTACTAGAAACATGCTTATTCTTCGTCGCTTTCATATTCTTCATCGACTTCATCATCTTCACCAAATTCGTCTTCGGTAGCACATAAAGCTTCATCATCAAACTGGTCATCGGTATCACCTTCATCTTCAACATCAACTACTTTTTTTCCGCTCCACCCACCTTTATCCTGGTTTGGAAACTTCTTACATATACCCTTGTGATGACCTGGTTCACCACAAGCACTGCACCCTTCACATGTAGCCTTGTTATGACCCTTTCCACCACAAGCACTGCATGTACGCCGTTTGAACGGAACTTTCCTATAAGTTCTTGCTATTGTTTTAGCTTTACCTTTTTCAACCGCACTTTTAATTCTCCTGGTACCCTTACTTCTAAATATTGATTTAAGAGTCTTAATAACAACTTTATCAGGGACAGTAACATCTAACAAATCAGAATATAAAACATCCTTATTTGGCTCAACATGTGGTGTTTGCATCTCATTTTCAAGCTTTTTCTTCAAGTCTTGTACAGTTGATAGAAGCTCAAATAACTTGTCAGTGTCATTCCTGAAAAGGCCAATACATTCTTATATAGTTTGATGAACATGAGATGCTAACGTATCTGTTTCTTCAATGCAAGGACCGTATCTATGCCTTTTGTCAAGCAAATGCGCAGGCAGAACATTCTTTGTCCAACGACGGTTTAAGTATACATCAGGAATTTTGTAAATTCCATAAATACAAAAGACACAAAATATGTGACGACACAAAAACCCATGCCGGTTGTAATGACTACACGAACAAGTAACACTACCATCTATTTTATTCAACACAACCTGTAATGCATCATATAAACTTACAATGAAGTAAAAACATATATAGCTTAATATTGCAAAAATTGTTTTCAGAAATTATAATGTTTAAAAACATTCAATAAGATAAAATGATGTTTCATATTAGAAACAATCATAATAAGTAGTACAAAAGGATAAAATATGAAAAAGAAAAGCATACCGTAGCACGTATAACTGGATTAGATCTCTTGTTCATTTGTTGTATGATGCAAGTATCAACGCTACCTTCTGAATCATATCTAATCTGTGTACATGAGTATAAACTTTTGTGTATTTCATGTTGTACCTCTCTAAATATGGAAGGTGTATACACGTCACATGCATGCTTTTTAAATGGTAATTCAGTAAGCATGGTCGGAGTGGACCCATTTGAAGCATTGTCTAATACACGTTGTGTGTATCTTTGTTTCTCCATTGCAGATTCAAAACACAACATGAATTGTACAAGTGTGTTACCTTCATGTGAATATATCTGGAAAAACGCATTGGAACTCTCTGATCGAGAAGTTGTTTTCATCAAACCACACATAGGCACCTCTTTAAAAAAACCAGGGACCCATCTTTCTCTAACTGCATACATATCGGACAACCATTTGTTGTCATGTAAATTAAACCGAGATATCATATCATTCCATTGTTGTTCAAAGACATCAGGACCAATATACACATTCCATACTAATTTGTGGAAGTCTTTCCTAAAGTTTGTATCAGCAGCAAGATCGCCTAATACCTGGGGAAATATGCACGAATAACAAAGTAACTTGTAATGGATCATATATGTATGAATAATACATAAAACTTGTAATACATTAAATAGTTAATTGTAATATATTAGGTTAGTTATAATAGGAAAAAGCAAAAGTTCATATGTAAAAAGATGAGTTTACGAAAGAAATTAAAGATAATTAAATTACCTTCCCGGGTAGTTTCTCTGTAATATGCCACATACATAACCGATGGTGTGAATCTGGAAACATTTTAACAGCAGCCTTCCTTAGAGCACCGTCTTGGTCTGTTACGGCAAAAGGTGGCTGCTTCTTAAGCGTTTTTAAAAACGCCTCCAACATCCAAAAAAATGATTCCGTGGTTTCATCCGATAGTAAGGCAACACCAAATGTGACACACCTTTGATTGTGATCAATGCCGGTAAATGGCACAAATTTGTATCCATACATGAGCAAAAAATAATTCTATGTTATTAAAACATGTATGAAGAGTTTATAAATGATATAAATGTAGGAATGTATATATTACTTGTTGGTGTGGAAAGTAGCGTCAAATGAAACCACATCACCAAACGCAACATAGTTGCATTTCATGGTTTCATCGGCCCAAAAAAGTCTGACCAACTCTTTTGAAGGAAGAGTATAATATTCGAAACAGAATTCTAGGACATGTAATTTCCGCTTGCACATTTTATCGACCAACATCTGCGCATCTCTATCTCCAATGAATGAATTTACACAACGCTTAAAATTACAATAATCCGTGGATGTTCCACGTACTTTATCGTACCCACCAACAAGAGCTGCTTTTAATCTATGAGCTCTAGTAGGACCTAGATTGGACATTGATGCACGATGAATAAAAATATAATCATCAAAATGCAATTGACGTCGAGCCCTTGATAGGTCTATGTTGTTCAAGTTCATTAATGGATGATTGTGATTTCCAGGAAAACCAACACCTCATAATATTCTGTACAATAATTTTTTTTCAAATCAATGCTTAGCGGGACAATTTTAATGGCCTGAACTTTAATGTGGCATTTTCTATTTTTGCTACATGAATATTTCCCACCATGCATCTCCATCACGTTCATAAGATTATTTACTTCTTTTAGACCTTCGTGTTTACCCTGCTCGGATTTGCATTGAAAATAAGCGTGAGTTTTTTTGGCCCGTTTTTATTCTTGAAACCCGCCTTTACGAATGTTAAAACCTAGCTCTGAGAATATACCAGGTATGTTTCATATGCATCATTATAACTGTCAAATAAGAGACCTTCCTTGGGTTTTTCATCTTCGGGAACATCTGGGACCCAATAAGGTGTACCATTTGGGGTAGGCTGAAACTCATGAGAATCATCTACATAAAAAGAAATGTCAATAAATATCTATGTTAATTGTTAATAATGTTGTTCCTGTTAATTCAAAAAAAAGTGCTCAACTATGTTCCTGTTAATGTCCGTTTTTCCTGATAATAAGAATGCTTACTCACCAACAGTACTACATGTATCATAAAACGTGAAAAATGTATACTATGGAACAGTATGAGTAAAACTCCAAATACCCTAACTACAAAAAAGAACCTAAAAACCATAACCTACAAAAAAACTGAAAACAATAAAACCCGAATCCACATAAAACCCTAAACACAATGTACAAGTATAAAAAGCCAACCAGACCTCATGTTGTGAACAGTGAACCATAGTACTTTTGGGCATTCTTAACTTTATTAAGCGTTCTTTATTGTGGTACGAACCCACATTTTTTTTTGTCCTATCATGTCCCTAAAACTCAGAAAATGCATAAGAAAATGTACTCAAGATAGAATGAGTTTCAAGGTGATAAGTAATAAGCATGAAGAAATTGTCGCCCATATGCTTTCATCAAAGGAACAATCATGGTCCTGAGCAATGTTCTCAAATAGGCTATGATTGGGTGGGGTGGGGGGTGGGGGGGGGGTGCTTCAGTGAAAATCGAATCAATAAATGGGATTTAAATAGCTCTTTTATTTTACATAGAAACTGTCACTGACACTCTCAATCGATGATTGCTAATAGTTTGATAAACCGACCCCGAACCCACTGTAGCTTGCTAACCAAGCAAAGCCCACAAATAAAACCCTAAGACACATAAAACCCTAAAACAATAAATTAACAAAATAATGTTGTTGTTCCTCCCCTATCTACAATTTCGTACAAATGAACAACACAAAATTAATGAACTGTTTACACATTCTGATAAACATATAAAGGGAAATGAGTTACCATGTTTCATACTTTTAAAAAGGGATAAAAAACAATAACATACCAGGTTGTTGTAAATCTTCAGGTAATACAACGATTTGATTTTCGACTTGGTCATCCCGAACCCTTGAAGACTCTCCCATATCGTGATCCCGAACCATCGAAGACTCTCCCATATCGTGATCCTGATGTTCGTGAATGAAAACCATATTTTTGTGCACTACGTATATAACTTCAGGTTGTAATTAGGGTTTGGATAATTTTGTGTGTGAGTGAGTTTGTGATGAAAATACGTATGGTTTAAAATTAAGGATGAAGATATGTATGATTTTGTGATTCTGCATATCCTGGATGTTAGCAAATGGCAGTTATCACATTAATTGTGATTGTGAAATCAATGTAAAATACCTTAAATATCCTTTCATTTATACAATAAATAAAATAAATAGAAAATAATTTACTAAATTTTGATTGGTTAGTAGATGGTTCTGTAGGTTCTGTACAGAAAATTGGTTCTGCAAAGAAAATGCCACTATACATATACATATATGTATACATATACATATCTATACATATATATATATATACATATATATATATATATATATATATATATTTTAAGTTTTGAAGGAATATATATGTAATTTCTTTAAAATTATAGTGGTGGGTGAGAAGAGTAAAAATTGAAAACAGAAGGCCAGAAGGGTAAAAGTGTTTATTAAGAAAGGGCTAGTGATTTGCACATTTAAATTTTTAATTGTAACACTCAATGTACATGGAATGCAAAAAAAATGTCCCAATAAAAAAGTGAGTTCTCTTCAGAAAGAGGTATAACTATGATGATGTTGAAATTTTGGAATGAACGAATGAGAATGTATTACTCCCTCCGTCCCATTTTTATTGTCTACGTTTTCTTTTTGGGATGTCCCAATTTAATTGTCAACTACTAAATATAGATAGAGAAGTTTGATCAAGTTTACTATATTATCCTTGTTTGAAATTATTATTACAAACTTTAAAGAAGACTTTAATTAATTAGCTAAGGGTAAAACTGTCATTCTGTTAAAAAGTAAAAAAGAGAAATCATTTTTCTTAAACTGTGTGTTTTTTGTCGGGAGACAATAATTTTAAGAGTAAGATATAGGGATACATAGTACACACATATAATTAATTAACATAAACCAATTATGGAAGTTGAGTAATTAGTCATCTTTCAAGTCTTGGTATTGTGGATTTCCTTTCCTGGATATATAATAATATAATTGCGGAGAGAGAAAGAAAAAAAAAAGACAAAAACTGAAGTGTTTTCATTTGTGACTTATAATTATTCCCATTATACATATTATACTTCGTTTTTCGATTTGGTTAACGTCGGAAAGCTGTCTTAGAAAAAGATGGTTCTCTCTCTCCTCATCATTTTCTCTCTCTAAAACCAGTAAATTTGCACATACGTTTACACCCTATAAAGTGTATAAATGAGAAGATTACAAGGAGTATAGCTAGATTATATTTCAAATTGGGTAAACTGGTACAATTCAAACAAAGTGCTAGAAAAGAGGTTCACAAGAACACAAACATAAACTCACACACACACGTATAGACGTATAGGTGTGCGTAGACAAAGAGAGAGGAAGTTGTTCATATCGACCAAAGTGATTTTACACACATACAAGATCTAGTGAGAGATGCACCTAGCTACACTCAATCTACCCTATATCTATGAGTGTCTCTTTAGCCCACCTTCAATTCTAGCTGTGATAAAACCCTAGCTAGGTTTCTTGTTCTTTGCTTTTGTTTCTATAGACCTACCCACAAAAAGTAAAAGAACATAAAAACAAACCAAACCCATTTCAATCATAATATTCATCTCACAACTAGACACAAATATTGTGTCCTATGTTTATGTGTGTTTTAAGATTTTTAGAGGAAGAGTAAAAAGAGGGTTTTCTTAACCTATTTTTATGAAATTTTGAGCGTTTCTAGTTATCAACGTTTTTCTCAAGATAAAATGTGGGATCTAAATGGATTTCCTGATCGGAGACCATGTTCATCACCAGCAGAAGATGAGCAAGAAGAAGATAAAAAGGGTAAACGGGTCGGATCAGTTTCAAACTCAAGCTCATCAGCAGTTGTCATGGAAGAAGATGGTTTCTCAGATGATGGGTCAAGGCAGTTTGGTGATCATCAGCCGGTGACACGTCAATTTTTTCCGGTCGATGATTCTGAAGCGGGGTCCACAATCTCAGGTGGATCAAGTGTGATGCAGCCCCCGGCTGCTCATTGGTTTGGTGTTAAGTTCAGCCACCAGTCTTCATCACCATCTAATGGTGTTGCTGGTGATGTGTTCGTCGGAAAAAGTACTACCGTCGCCGTGGTGACTCAGCCGTTGAAGAAAAGCCGCCGTAGACCACGGTCTAGAAGCTCACAGTACCGCGGTGTCACTTTTATTTAACCGGGCGAACTGGCCGGTGATTCCGCTATATGATGGTTCATTGCAAGTTGCTATATTTTACCCTATTATTTTTTCCCACTTTTTGCTTATTCATTTTTGTTCTCTATGCATATATAATCACGTTTTTTATTATCATCTTATAGTAAAAAAAACTACGAATACAAGTGTGTGCAAATTATTGCCTTCAAAAAATATATAAGAAATTACTAAATTTTAGTGTTTCCTTGTGGACGAAATATATATTGTTTGTAAAACTAATAACTTCATTTCTTGCATGATTCAAGAATGTGGAACAGGTTCATCTTGTATGATTAAAAAAAATTAACATAAAAAAAATAAAAAAACATAAAAAAAACCAACAATAACCAAAACCAAAAAAAAACAAAAAAAACAAAAAATAGAAAAAACAAAATTATAAAAAAAATAAGCAATAAAAAATAAAAATCAAAAAAAACTAAATAAAATAAAAAAAAATAAATTAAAATAACAAAATAACTACAAAAAAAACCTAAAATTTAAAATAATAAAAATAAAAAAACAAAACAAAAAAAACAATAACACACTATATAACTAAAAAACAAAAAAAACACTAAAAAAGAAAAAACAAATAAATAAATAAAAAAAAAAATACAATAAAAATTTTAAAAAAAAAATATAAAAATAAAAATAAAAACTAAAAACAAAACAAAAACGAAAAAAATAAAAAAGACCATAAAAAAAAAAAAAATATAAATAAAACCAAAATAAAAAAACAACCAAACCAACATAAAAAAAAAAAAAAAAAGTATAAAAAAACCACAAAATAAAAAAACAATTAACCCACAAAAAACAAAAAAAAACATAAAATAAAAGGACAGACAACGTATACCAAATAAAAAAATACAAAAAATTAAACAAGGAAAAAAAAACAGAAAACCAAATACACAACCAAACAAAATATAAATAAATATAAAAAAAAAAAAACACAAAAAATACAAAAAAAACACAAAACCAATACAACAAGAAAAAAAAGAAAAAAAAAAATAAAAATAAAAAAACCTTATAAAATAAAAAATAATAAATAAAAAAAAAAAAAAACACTATATAAAATAATAAAATACCAAAAAAATAGAAAATAAAAATTAAAAACTACAAAATAAAACAAAAAAAATAAATAACACAAAAAAAAAATAACATAAAACCCCTAAAAAAACAAAAAATAATTAATAAACAACAAATAAAAAGAAAAAAAAAACATAAAAAGAAAAAAAAGTAATAGTATGTGTTCTGCATTTCAGGAGCTATGAAAAAGTTAGTATTGTAGCTGATGACAATGGCTGGTGCAAAGCAGAACACAAAAGATCTCAATGACGGTGGCGTCATGAGAGGTATATAGATAAAATGAAAATGCTTATGCATGTGCATTTTATATGGTGAAATTAAGATATAAATTTATTGCGATCAAGTACACTATACAATCTCATACATGATTGTATGATATGTAAGCTCCATGCATACATTTATGCATGTATATATTTATCATTTCTGAATTTGCAGATATGATATGAGATTATGCGTGGAACTTTTGGGATTTATCTAGAGAGAATTTTTATAATAGTTTGGCTTATCACAGGGGTTCTATCCTATATGTAAGGTTAACAGAATCACCAGTTTGGCTCACTACAAGGATTCTATGTTCATACATACAAGGTTATCATAATCACGACTACGCTCGTAGATAAGACTATCGGTCATAGGATAGTTTTCATCATGTTTAAAAATTGTAATATAGTGACTACATGTTATAAGTTACATCTATGATAACATTAGTGCATTGTAGTAAAGATCTTACAATATGGTTCTTGCAATACAAATCTTGCATAGATGCAAAATAACCACATGGGCCACATGTATTTGACAAAGTTTCCGGTGTCATCATTAAAATGAAAGAAAAATACCTTATCTATTATCTCGATTAACATTGCATTTGGTTTTATAAGCAGTTAAAATACGAGAGTACATGGTCGTGCATAGCGCGGCAAAAAAGAGTACCTAGTTTACATATAAAGAGATTCAAAGTTCATTTAGCAAGGCTGCTTTTGTCACTAGCGCAAGTACAACAGTACGCGACATCACAAGGAAAAACCAGAACCTCATTGTTCACTAATACACTGAAGATAGTACGAAATCAATTTATTGTAACACTGGGTATGCTTTGCACCACTTAGAAAACATTACCCGATCCCTACTCTTCTAAAGTTACCTATTTCCATTGCACCAGGAAATTAGATACACAAGCAACAAATTTTCCATGCCAATAGCTACAATTAAAAATCTTGAAAACACTACATCCTCTAAACTAGCCACCATTAGAGACAAAGATTAAAAAGAATGCCACAACATTTAGAGTAAGAGAAAAAATAATTAAATTTCTAAACCATCAAGCAATCATTATTGCAAAAACATAAAAGATACACTACACTTTAATGAATGACCAACTTTGCATACACATTAAAAAACTATAGCATGATTCAAATGGTTAGGATGGTTAGGGGTGTTTGGACATGCGTTTTACTGCAAACTTATCCAAAGTTTATCGGGTAATCCTAAGCACAAGTTAATAATGACTCACTTCATCCGACCATCAAAAATTGATAATCATGACATTACGCCAAAATAATCACATAACCAAATTTTATAACAAAAATACAGCAAGAACGGTACCTGTTGTTGCACAGGTTTGTATCCAAGCCAATTGTGTTTCATTAAACAATTACAGTGAACCATGATTGGTTTTAGTAAGAGATAATAAGTGCAGAACAATAAAACAGTAAAATAGATCAATATGGTAAACAACGGACTTTTGATTATATGATAGATTATTTACAGACTCTAAGACACATATATATACTAATCTAAACGACATGGCAGTTACACATGAACCATTGTGTCGTTTTACAACTGCCCATAACTTACATTAACTATATCTAATATAACTGCTATTTGTTAACTGTCAATAAGGGGTGTTTGGGTTAACTGTTTTGACCCATAACTTCTAACCCATTGCAGTCAACAAATTTGACCCATAAATTATTAACTATTTACATATTAGACTTTTGGCATATAATAAGATTAAATGGTCTATATCTCCTCCCTAATCTTATTAATGCCAAATTTCTTCTGAGTGATGATCCTTCTGTTCTTCAAACAATGACTTCAAAGTCATTGCTATCAGTTATGCTTCCTTCTGCTTCTTCCTCCAAATTGCCTTCTAACCTGTTCAATACATACAAAAAAATACATAAATTTGATGTTCATGTGAAGAAATTAGTCACGAATCCCACCAGCGCAAATAGGGAAGGCTAATATTCTTAAGGACAGTGCTTATCACGTCTTCAATTATCGTTCGTATTAATAGTAAATTCTGGCCATATTCTAACAAATAGGTACTGTTGGCAGTTTCTACGTGTCCTGGATTCAGACCGACGGCTCATAATCAAGTTTGCCTTACAAAGAGAAAGAGTTCTTTCACGTGAGTACATACAATTCATATATTCAATCAAAATTTTACAGCAACCTATTTCATTGCCCAATCACGTTTACCAAATCTTCGATTAAAATTTCATGATAACTCTGACTTATTCAATTGTAAAAACAATAAGTTACGAAAAAGTGAACCGTGGCTCTCATACCATATGTAATTCAAAAGAAGCATTTACTTGTATTGATTGAATAAAGTTTATATATGCTAGACGACTAAATAGGCCAAAATAGAAAGCGTTTATTGACTAACAACACCAAGATAATTCTCTCAAGTCTCAACAACTATACCTATTACAAAAAAGTTACAAAACACCTCATAAACGTCTTAAACATCGACGGAATGAACATAGTCAGTTTTTTATCGATTGCAACCACGTGGTATCGATTTACATAGTCAGTTTTGCGGACTCATTTAATGAACACACTTTATTTTACCTTTTTCCGCATAAGTAATCTGAATAAATAAGCCTATACATTTGTAGAGATTGGGTTAGAGTGTGATGATAATCTTAGATAATTAATTAAATCGTATATAATCTACTTTCCTACTAAAGTATTCCGACCCTAATTGCATGAGCTACAAAAAAATCACTATTTGGATAAGAAAATCAATGCACTAGGAAAAGAAAACATAGGGCTATGAGACCAAATGAATCTGTGATAGTAGAGTCAATTATCTCAAACGAGTGTGTTTCACACTTTTCTAACTCGTATTCAAGCTTAATATGAAATCTAATTAGTCTTTGATTAGTAAATTACAATCACCTAAAGTAGCTGATACACTAAAATCATCAACAACATTCAGCCACCATCATTCTCTTTAGCTATTTTTGGCAACTTGGATGGAATTATAAAAAAATTAGGTGACCACCTTATCAAAATATTAACACGTTTCAATGAACTTGAACGTTTAACAGAATCTCCATTTAATGAGAAAGCAGCCAAATAATAATAGTAACATCACACATGGGCAATGTTTGTCCTTCAAATTTTTATAGATTGAATTCCCTTTCAAGTCAGCATCTTCCTACTAACGCGAAAAACATTTCTCAACCTTTAACCAACACGAGAAGAGGAAATGAGCCTTGCGGAAACACGCTACGCATCGTACACCATTCCCACAACATCTACAACACGCTACGTGTATGCAGCCGGCCGCTTGTGATTTGTGAATGGATAATAGTACTTGTTTGGTTTTTTGTAGCCTGGACAATTTTAATAACTAACTACTCATGGTGACTTATGGACAAAAAAGTTGTGACTGATATCACGAAAATGTATCATGAGGTTCCAGGTTCAATAAGTAGTCGAACAATTTTGATAGCATAACCATAAATGTCCATTTACACCATCCAAATGAGTTTAAAGAAGTTTTGTCTTTCGGTTGTGTTGGAGAATCAACAAACGATAATCAAAGACGAAGAACAAGAGGAAAACAAAATCGAACAAACGAAGCGGAAGCTTTATTCAAATTACCAAACCAAATACACAATCAAATTCAAGGGTTACATATCGAAGTTTAAAGGTGCAAATGACCCTTCCCCCCTCACCTCCTTTTCTAGAGATGAGGGGGAGGAAGTCAAATCCAATTTGGACACTATAACGGCGATGAATACAAAAGAGAAAACCAAGTTCTCTTTGACTTTTCAGACTTCTAATTCAAATTGGATTCTAATACATAAGACTTCTAATTCAAATTAGATTCTAATACTTTAATACCAAACGACCCTTAGGAGTTATAATCACATTCATAACAGGTTGAATGGTGTACAGTTAGAGCTAAAATGAGAAAAACAGTGAGCAATTACCATTGATCTAAATGAAGAAAATTAAAGAACAAATTGATGCTTACATGAATAAAAAAACTCTAATAAGTACTTTGTATGTACATCATAAACCACCAATGAAATCACACTAACTAGATGTATGTTAACTATACACTCCGGCTAAATAAGAGCTCCATACACAAACATTTGATCGCACTTGCATATTAATTCCAAATATTAATTATAAACATCTTAATAATGCTTGATGATGGGCCAAGATGTAGATGGCATTGTTTAATTTGAATACCTTTATCAACTTGGGATCAAGTGGTGTTGTGGTGATCATTTAGTGAGGCTGACTTAAGAGTGAATGGGATACGTCTAGCGTGAAACTTGCCTAAAATGGAGTCAAGATGATCGAGACAAATAAACTTGCCAAAAATGGAGTCAAGATGCCAAAAATGGATTCTGGAAAAATGCTCATTTTGGGCTTACTCTAAATAAGACAATGAGCTGAATAATTCCCAGATTACCCTCTGCTCTCTGTTGCACCAAAAACGTTAAAAAAACGTAACTACAAAGCAAAGAACACAAACTCCTCAACAACCGGAATCTCACCAATCTTCTTCGACGCCTCTGTAATCGGTCTCTAATCAACACCAATCGCCATGACCGCTTGTTTTCTAGGGGCTGTCACCGAGGGTTCTCTTCACCCGGTATACATCCAACACACCCAATCATTCCTGGCTTATCAAGTTGCCTACAAAGAATAAGAGTTCTTTCATATGTAGAATAATTCATATATTTAATAAAAAAAACAGCAACCTAGTTCATTGCCCAAGTGAATCGTGGCATACCATATGTAATTCAAAAGAAAGCATTTATTTGTATTAATTGAATAAATTATACAGATAACAAAAAAGAAGCCATTGCTTGCTAGACGGACTAAATTGGCTTTAAAAATAAAGCAAATGACACTCCCCTCTCCGGCGACAAAAAAGAAAAACAAAACCCTAAATCAGCTTTTCATTCTTTTCGTCTTATAGTCGCTTAATAACATCTGATCCTCTTCTTGTAAAGGTATAAACTCCTGTTTGATCTTTACTTGTTAGAATCATGATTTATTAAGTTTTATAAAACGATTGGATTGTTACTTTTTAGGGTTTCTTGTCAATCGCATTCTAGGGTTTGCTCCGATTCTTATTCGTTATTATTCTTGTGTTATTTAATGAGATCGATTATGTGGTTTGCGCTTATTGTTACCCTTGTTCGATTCTACGTCGGTTAGGGCTACTTTATCATCAGTCTTGTTTTGTTTGTGTTGGTGTTGGGTTGCGTTACTGCTACTACGATTTATAAACCTGTTTGGGGTTCATTCCTGCTACTGGCTGTTGTGATCGTGTAACTACTGGTTCGGTTGGTTGGGTGAGATTTAAGGTTGTATTGAGGTTGTTGTGCTGCTACTGTTTGTTTGCATAGGGATTGTATGTGTTGGGGATGGAACTGTTAATCCATGATTAGTCAAAGTCAATTATATATGATTAGTCAAAATTATTTATGTCATTCAAAGTTATTTATATCAGTCAAATTAATGGTCATTATGTATTGGGCTCAAGCCTGTATTCTAGAATAGTCCGTACACTCCTATATATTGTATCAATTGTTTTGAGGAATACAAGACACAAATTATATCTCTAAACCCTTTCCCACATGGTATCACGAGGGTTTCTCAGATCCTAAAACAACTCGCTTCCGCTTGTTTGTAACCTTTTCAATCACAGTTTCTGTTTTACCGATTGTTTCTCGGTGATTTCCCGTTTCTCGACGTTTCTTGGCTAAGTTTAGCCACTGTTTTACCGATTTCAGTTTCAGTCGGTGTTTTGTTTTGGTTTCTCCCACGCAAACCTCACACACTTGCTATTGTTTCCAATGTTTCTTTTTTTTACAAACCCTAACTACTTTGAGCCCTAAAATCTACAAACCCTAAAAACTACAGAACCTACATACTACCCACTGTTCGATGATCAAACATGACAAACGACAACCCACCCCCCTCACCGGCACTTACCTTATCGGATAAACTCATGGCTATGAATCATTTAACCACTTTTGTTCTCGAAAAACTTGATGTCGATGCGATGAATTATTCCTCGTGGGTGTATTACTTTTCCCATCTATGTCATGGTTATGGGATTTTGGATCATCTTGTTGATCCGGTTGCCTCTTCATCCACTACGACTCCTACGGATCCACCACCTAAGGATGCGGAATGGACCAAGATTGATTTCATCATTAGGTCTTGGATATTCTCCACACTTGCTCCATCACTAAGGAAACGTTTGGTTGATCTTAACCCTACCACTGCCAAGGATGCATGGACATATATTGAGGCTATTTTTCAAGACAACAAGCGCCCGCGTGCTATGGCTTTGAAAGCCGAACTACGCAACTTGAAGCTTGGGGATTTATCTATTGACGGGTATTTTCAAAAGATAGAATCTATTGTTTCGGTTCTTAATGGTCTTGGTTCCCCTCTTAGCAATGATGATGTTGTTACTTTCGCGCTTGAGGGTTTACCTTCCACCTATGAAACGATCTCTACCGTTATTGTTAGTCGGGAACCCTTTCCCGATCTCAAAACGGTTAGATCCTTGTTGACTACTCATGAGATGCGCCTAAAGTCTAGGGTTCAAAACCCTCTTGTTGATGCTACCTCCGCTTCTCCCATGGTTTTATTGGCTAAATCCAACACTAGTGCTCGGCGTGGTCCTTCTTTGGAAAAAGTAAACAACCCGTGTTGGAGTTTTGCTAAGGGTTCTTGTCGGTTTGGTGATGCTTGTAAGTATCTTCACAATGGTGTTCACGGCAAGTCTACTTTGCTCCCTCGTACCTCGGGTTCGGCTTCAAGTGTGCCGGGTGTGACACGCTCGGATTTGGATATGTTGCAATCCCTGTTGGCTAAGTTTGGGTTAAATGCTCCTAATATTTCCACCCCCTCTCCTCCAGTCGCTTATACGGTTTCTGTCCCTCCTGGGTTTCAAAGTGTTTCGGCCCAATTATCTGCGCAGCCCACTTATGTAAGTCCACAGTTATTGCCTGGTTCTTTTGGGGTGTCCAATATGGGAATGGCTGGGTTATTCCCACAGGGGGTTCAGTATCCGACGGGGTCACCACAGCAGGGGGTCCATTATCCACAGCAGGGGGTTCAGACGCTTTCTGGTCCACCGCAGGGGGTTCACCTTGTACCTGGAACTTCACAGCCGCCAATTCAGTTTACGACAGGGGTTCAACAGCAGCAAGGGGGTTCTTTCCCTGGTTCGGTTCACTTGGGACAGTCACCTAGTATGCCTTTTCATCCGAGTCAGCTGTTTGCGTCCGGTTCACAAGGTTCGGGTCAAGCTACACTTTTGCCGAATGCATTTAATACCACTACTCTTCAAGAACCGGCCTCCGGCAATTGGAACATGGATACAGGTGCGAGTTCTCATCTTAATGATTCTGTACATTGTCTTAGTGATATTCTTAATATGTGCATTTACCCGTCTGTTGCAGTTGGTGACGGGCGTTTTATTCCCGTTACTAACTCTGGCCATAGTGTTTTGTCTACCCCTTTTCGTCCACTTCGTTTAAATAATGTCTTAATCACTCCCAATATTGTCAAAAACTTGATTTCCGTTCGTCAGTTTGTCCGTGATAATTCTTGTACGGTTGAGTTTGACCCTTTTGGTTTTTCTGTGAAGGACTTCATAACTCGACGGGTGCTCCTCCGATGTGATAGCACGGGTGAGCTCTATCCTGTTACGAAGCCCTCCACTATACCTCATGCTTTTCTTACCAGTCAGTATACGTGGCATCAACGACTTGGACATCCAGGAAGTGAAGTGTTACGTCGTCTTGTGTCTAGTGATTCTATTTCTTGTAATAAAGAGAAACTTCCCGTTCTTTGCCATGCTTGTCAGCTTGGTAAACACGTGAAGCTTCCGTTTGTTAGTTCGTCTAGTTCTGTTACTTCGTGTTTTGACATTGTTCACTCGGATTTGTGGACCTCTCCAATTCCGAGTCTTTCTGGTTTCCAGTATTATGTTTTGTTTCTAGATCATTATTCTCAGTATGTTTGGGTTTATCCGTTAATGAATAAATCTGATGTTTTGTCTAAATTTCTGTTATTTCGTAATTATGTTCGTACTCAGTTTAAGTGTGAAATTAAGTCATTTCAGTGTGATCATGGTGGTGAATTTGATAATCATGCTTTTCATAAACTATTTAACGATAACGGTATCCAATTTAGATTTTCTTGCCCCCGCACCTCACAACAACAAATGGAAAATCTAAATTATGAGCCCGTACAATTAATAAACCTCATTCGTACCTTATTGTTTCAAGCACATATACCACCCAATTTACTGACTGAGGCACTATATGGCAGTTTTTATTTTATTTAATAATTTTCCTTGCCCGTCCCATCAATAACGAGATACCCTATACCCGCCTATTTTGTGCGTCAACCCGATTATAGTGTCCTTCTTTTTTTTGGATGCCTTTGTTAACCAAAATAGATACAAACACAACTTGGACCACGTGCCACACCTTCCAAATTTCAGGGACATGCTGCCAATCAATTTGGCTAACGTTGCCTGAACTTAACTCCAATAAAATTATCAATTCCCGTCATTAACCTTGATGAAACGGTGTTTTCCGTTCCCTCTACCAAATCCACTACCATGAAACTTCCTATGATTTTTTGGACGATTCCACTGACCTTATTTCCACAATTATTCGCACCGCTCCCATTACTCCCGTTCCAGCACCAGTCCATACTCCACTAGTTGACGTACCTACACCGCCTACACCACCTACACCACCTACACCTCCTCCACCACCTATGCCTCAGTCTGTGCCCCAAATTGTACCTGAACATGCACCCGCTCCCACTAATGATCCACCAACCATGTCAATTCATCCCATGGTCACACGTTCTCATGTCGGGACTACTCGTCCTAATCCTCGTTACGCTGGTCATGTGTCTACTATCTCTCCCTTACCTCGGTCTTATAAAGAAGCTTTATTTATCCTAATAGGCGTAATGCTATGAATGACGTAGTAGTAATGCACTTATAAAAAAATAAAACTTTGGACTATTGTACCTTCGCCGGAGGGTGCCAAAATTGTACGTTGTAATTTGGTTATTTCCCATAAGGTTTTTGGCTGATGGCACTCATAGTCGGTATAAGGCACGTCTCTTTTGCCAATGGTAGCACGCAGGGATTCGGGATGTTTGATGATTAGAGACTTTTAGTCCGGTTGTTAAGCCGGCCACTATACGTACTGTTCTTAGTTTAGCTATTTCTCGACATTGGCCTGTTCATCAGCTTGATGTCAAGAATGCTTTTTTACATGGTGACTTAGCTGAGACTGTTTATTAATGCATCAGCCTCTCGGTTTTCGAGACCCTGAGCATCCGGATTATGTTTGTTTATTACAGCGATCTCTCTATGGTCTTAAGCAGGCACCTCGCGCCTGGTTTCAGCAGTTTGCTGCTTACATTACTACTGTTGGATTTACTCCTAGTCGTTGTGACTCCTCTTTATTTATTTACAGACAGGGTGATGATACAAAAATTTGTTACTTTAATGTGGATGACATTGTTTCTCCCTGCTTCATCTGATCAGTTTGCTGAAACAGATTATAGCTTCTTTACATCGTTGAGTTTTCAATTGACAATTTGGGAGCACTTAATTATTTTTTACGTTATTTTCACTTACGCGTGAAACTCTGGTATGTTTTCTGTCCCACAGCGTAAATAATGCCTATGGAGATTTTTGAGCGTGCTCATGAAGGGTTGGCTGTAATCTTCTCTCGGACTTCCTGTTGATACTTAGAGGTCCCAGTTAGGTGAATGGGGTA
Organism: Tanacetum coccineum; assembly: GCA_026074375.1. Lineage (NCBI taxonomy): Eukaryota > Viridiplantae > Streptophyta > Magnoliopsida > Asterales > Asteraceae > Tanacetum > Tanacetum coccineum. The sequence goes on along the minus strand of BQNB010001351.1, from coordinate 1,314 downwards.
CTTCGGTTGTTGATCCTACGTTATATCGAGTTTAGCAGATTCTCTTCATATCTCACATTTACTAACCTTATATTAGCGTATTGGCAGTGCAGCAGGTTTGTCTTTATATGCATGATCCACGGGAGCCTCATTTCTCTGCTCTCAAGCGGATTTTGCGGTATGTTCAGGGGACTTTGGACTATGGTTTACAGCTATTTTCATCTACTACTGACTCCTTGATTGCTTATACGGATGCTGATTGGGCTGGTTGCCTGACTACGAGACGGTCTACTTCAGGGTATTATGTTTTTCCCCCTTGGCAACAACTTACTCCCATGGTCCCTCTAAGCTCAGCCGACGCTTTCCTCAACTCAGTGCTGAGGCGAGATCGTGTGGTTGCCAAATGCATTTGCTGAGACATGTTGGATCTGGAATTTACTTCGTGAGCTTCATATTCCTTTATCTTCCGCCACTATTGTGTATTTTGATAATGTGAGTGTTGTGTACTTGTCTTCCAATCTGTTTGATCTTTACTTGTTAGAATCGTGATTTATTAAGTTTTATAAAACGATTGGATTGTTACTTTTTAGGGTTTCTTGTCAATCGCATTCTAGGGTTTGCCCCGATTCTTATTCGTTATTATTCTTGTGTTATTTACTGAGATTGATTATGTGGTTTGCGTTTATTGTTACCCCTGTTTGATTCTACGTCGGTTAGGGCTACTTTATCATCAGTCTTGTTTTGTTTGTGTTGGTGTTGGGTTGCGTTACGGCTACTACGATTTACAAACCTGTTTGGGGTTCATTCCTGCTACTGGCTGTTGTGATCGTGTAACTACTGGTTCGGTTGGTTGGGTGAGATTTAAGGTTGTATTGAGGTTGTTGTGATGCTACTGTTTGTTTGCATAGGGATTGTATGCGTTGGGGATGGAACGTGGTTTTTTGAGTCAGAAGGAGGGTGGAGGAGGGAGAGGCCTGAAAGAGAAATAACAAGGCTCGAATAATGATACTACAAATGTTATTGTTGTTTCGGGTGGTCATACGATCGAGAAGGTGACTGAGTTTGGGAATAATAAAGGTACGCAAGTTGAGAATGTAGGGCAGACACCAATTAGCTCTACTAATCCAAATATAGGTACTTCGTATGCTAAATTAATTGTCAGAGAACCGAGTAGGAAAAGTGTGAATTTTCGTACTTTAATTACATCGGCGAGAAACGGGGCTGATGTGGTTGTCCCGTTGGAGTCTATTCGTGCTACTAGTGAACAATTTGCTAATACGGCTTATGGTTTCTTTTTAGGAAAGCGGTGGCTTACCCCATTGTTGCCAGCTATGT